>JAECUM010016029.1:0-62712 GCA_016617855.1 Megalonaias nervosa | reverse complement strand
ACACACACACACACACACACACACACACACAGATAGAGAGGTGTGTGTATTCATTCGTGCAAGTATCGGGAAAGGAACGGATACATCCTCACTCTATCGCTATAGTTTGCCCAAAAGTAGCAATCTTTCCAGCACGAGATATTTTTGTTTACCGTCAATTTGATTGACTTTATTATTTATTTTGAGATTAAAGTATTCCAATTCTTATATTATTTAACGAATTCATAATTTCGTATTTGATATTTCTCATGTTGTACTGAAGGCAAGGCAACGTAAGTATGTAATGAATAAATGTCCAAATTGTTTTAATAGACTCACGTAAAAATAACATGTTTTGTGGATGAAATGCTCTCCATAATGCACGAGTAGATTACTAAATTGAAAACTGGCACAACCTCGATGATGTTTTATTTGTACTCTATTACCAAAATTTAGACCTGCTATATTGAAAGGCACCCCGGGTCTATTTCTTCTCTTAAAATAAATGTACACTTTATTTTAAACCTATTACTAAAACTACTTTTAAACAGACGATTAATTGAGAAAAAAATACCACTGCATTAAATATCTTGAAAAATGACAAAATTTGTCTCAGTTGTGAAAACCAACTCAAATAAGAACAGATATAGAAAAAAAATTACTCGGCAAATCAACACATTCGGGATTACGTACATATGTAAAATATTACACTTGTAATTTTAAAGGTAAAATTATATGAGATAAATGTTCCTTATATGTAAAATGAACACAAGTAAATTGATTTATTTGGTTAATAAAGCTATTTTCACCCACCTATGTTCTCTAATCACGGAGAAAAATCACATCTGAAAAATCCCAAAGCCCCGTTAAACGTCCTGTGAAAAACAATGAGGATTTAAGAAGCTCTCACCGATCAAAAACAAACACTGCTTGTCCAAATAATCTGTGAAAAATGTGTAAAATGTTGTTTAATCTTTAAAACACATTTTATTTATTATGTCACAAAATACAGTGCCACCATTTCCATTATTGTATCTTAACCCATACAGCTTTTGCTGTGCAACCCAAATTGTCAGGTGTTGCAACTATGAACGCGTTGAGTCGGTACTTTGATGTTGCCCCAAGTCTGCGCGCATGCTCAAATATATAAATTATGCAGTGCGCGCTGGACTATCGCGCAGGTCACAGCTGTCTAAACATGGAGGTTGGACTGAGGTATTATCCGTTGGTTTCTAGACGCACGTAATAGCCCCCTTGGATCGAAATAACCAACCAGAAATCGCTACCAAAGGTTACCTCATTTGACAGTTTATCATTCTTTGTGGTTCGATCGCTTGTTGATTGTAGAATGACTATGGAAAACATGGGTGAAGTAGCCGATCAACAAATTAACGATTCTTCGGTGTCGACTGTCAGTACGACTCAGAGCGAGCCGGAGTTTGTATCGAGTGTTTCAAGTGTCAGTCCTGGCGTAGCAGACACAGACCTTGATTCTCCGACCATCACTCGCTCTTCGGACGCCATACCCGTCAGTGTGGCGAGTATGATTGACCCAAGCGAGTTTCGTTCCCAGATGGGAGATATAACATACCAAACCTTGAACGGGAGAATGAGCCCGAGTTATAGTCCGAACAGTTACGCTACGCTAACACCGTTACAACCGTTACCTCCCATTTCGTCTGTTTCGGATAAATTTCAGCAGATTCAGGCGTCAAACGTTGGGGGGAACTTTACCTTAATGGGCAATAATGGACTGCCAAGTATGGAAAATGTTATGAACTATCACTCTTACGACAAAATGATGAACATGGCACCACTTGGATCACACATGTCAATGTTAAACAATAGCTACACAAATCAGGGGCTTGGTTCATATTCAGCCTACAATGTTAACATGAGTGTTGGTTGTTTGTCACAAAATGGCCTTCCATCACCAAAGAGTTTGGATGTAAAACCTGTCTTGTCACCAGTAAGCACATATGAAAATTACATGCGCAATGTGCCAACACCATCGCGAATTCATTCACCCATGAAATTGAAAACTGCATGCGATTCACCAACTCCTATGATGCAGAGTTCATTAAATGGCTTACATATGAGTCCAACCGGTTTGGAAAGCACCTCGCCACAAAGTCTCCACAGTGCTAGTCCACAGCATGACAGATCTGGTTCAGACAGTAATGGAAAACAAGAACTTGAAGAACTTAACACAAAAGAACTTGCACAAAGAATAAGCAGTGAACTTAAGCGATACAGCATACCGCAAGCTGTTTTTGCACAGAGAGTGTTATGTCGAAGCCAGGGTACCCTAAGTGATCTGCTGAGAAATCCAAAGCCATGGAGTAAGCTGAAATCTGGACGAGAAACATTCAGAAGGATGTGGAAATGGTTACAAGAGCCAGAGTTCCAAAGAATGTCTGCCTTGAGGCTGGCAGGTAATCAAGGTCAAGGTCATTTCTTATGTGTTGCCATTTTTTGTATTGTGTGTAAAATTATACATCTGGAATAATGGAGCTATAATGACATGAATGTCATTTAAGGTGTGATCTGCTCACAACATAATTTTTTATGTGATAACATGTTTTACTTGTACATGTCACATTTGTCTTTAATATTTTTTATTACTGTGTCCATCTTGAAATAGTCTTGAATTTCCAAGACTATTTACAGTGGAAATGTTATCAAAAAAAACAGTACATTTACCAGACCTTTCTAACATTATACATCTGTGTCTTTCATTTCATTAGAGGATTTTAAATCATATTTCAAAAAACTGAATTTGGTTCAGAAAATAATGTATAAATGCCACCATTATTCCAGATCAATCATTTTATTCCCAATTTTGTGTTTCATATTAGCATTGCTAAAAATAGCTTCACTGTGTTAGGCCCAACATCAGCAATAGAGGCCATGGAAAGTAAATGTTTGTGTGTAACAGCAATCCTAAATTTTATAATGTAAAAACATTGTTCTTAAGGGTATAACTGCTTTTATTCATTTATTTTTTTAGCGGTATGTTTCTTTCTTTCATTCATTGTAGTATTTTGATAAGGGGTGATCACTCTACAGTAAATTGTAATAGCATACATTAAAATTTAATATTTTTCTTTTGTACAGAAGCAGAGTGCTTTTGGTGTTTACAGTTTGAATGCAGCAATATAATTGTTGTAACATATATCTTTGAGTGAAATAGCTATTTCACATATATGCATACAAATTTGTAGATGCAATAGTGCAGCTTTAAAAAACACCTTGCTTACCAAACATAGTTTATATTGTATTAAGAGTGTTGTGGTCTGAGATGTTAAATCATTATCACTTTATGTATTTCGGTCATATGTATATATAACCATTGTTGTTTGATTCACTCACCAGTTTGTGATATTGACTTCATTATTTTACATTGAAACGATTTGCCAGGTAATTTCCTTATTGGGTTAGCAGGTCAATAAATTGATAATTTTATGTAGTATTTTATAGTAGTAGTATATTGAACTGTTTTATTGAACAGTGACATCACTTTCATTGATAAATCCATTTTGCTGTGTCACAAGCCTGTAAAGAGACATTTCATCAATAAACCTATAATAAGAGATTATAAGGACAAATTACAAATTGGCTTCTCCATTAATGATCCAATATTTTCCCCACGTGTCTAACTGGATAGGTTTCCTATATCAGTTCCACTTTTTGCCACATGAAACTATTTTTTATTTTATTACTTTCTTAGTACATGGATAGAAGTAAATGTTTTAGTTTTATTCGTTGGTCATGTTCCTGCTCAATACACATACATAAAATGCAGTAATCTTTGCGTGAAGCTTACACATCAGATGTGCAGGCAAATAATAGCTTGGAAGAAACAGCAAGATTTCCTTACTGCAGAATGCTTCTATTTCGTTTTGTTTAGTACCATGTCTCATCTTTGAAACAAACACCAAAAAATCCTCATATTCTCAAGATTACAGAAGGGAAGGGTTCAAATTTGTTTTCATTAGGACTAGTTTTGCTAGCTGTGCCCATTCTTTAGGCAAATGACATTCTCAGAAGTTAAGTATTTAGTAAATAAAATGGTGATAAATTAGCTGTTGTATGCTTGGTCACATGACTTGTTCAAATCCAACCTGGGTGGCAGGATTACATGGAATCGGTGTGGACACGAGTATTGTTGCTTGAATTTATCAAAACATTAAATTATCCATTTTTTTTTAATGATTTGAAATAATGTTAAAATATTCTTATTTGAAAAAATGATAAAAGATTGATACAAATTTGCCTAGCTTTTGAAGTATCAAGTGTATTTTCACACTGCCATTCATAGTTCTACATCTTTTGCTATCCACTGCAGTGCTGTGACATCATCTAGGTCAGTCATGAGAGTCCTGTTACTTTATATCCCCATAAATACATGTGTACTTAAATGTTTGCAGCAAGAATGGACATAAGCATTACCTTTTCCTACTTACTATTAGACAGGTCTCCAAAAAAGGTGTTTTTTTTTGTTTTTTTTGTTGCAATAGTTAAAAAGGAATGCAAAAATGAACCTTTTTTCATGGAGTAGATAAATGACAAAGTACAAGTACTCATCACTTGTGAATAAATGTTAAATGTACTTCCAATCTTTTAATAACACGTTTTCATATGAAATATTTGGAAGTGTTGAATACAGCAGTTGCTATAGGGTTAATAGCTTGATTTATCTATAGTATCAATTCATTCAGCTCTCCTCTAAGCAAGGTAGGCTGGATTATGTAGAGATAAATGATGCCTCATTTTTGCACTCATGGATCACACAAGTCCCTGGGGTCTTTATTATGTATGGGAATAATTAAAGCAGTGTCACTGGGGGATTTGAATATGGAATAGATGCTGATTATGACAGATCAGGTTGTTCAGCTTCCATACCACTGAATTTATGTCCAGTTTCATTGTTCCGAGATGCATGGATACTTCGGGCTATTTCATATAAATTTGTGAAGGAGGGGGCAGATGCCAATGATTTTTTTGTCCCCATGCTGTTTAAAAATTCATAGGAGATATAATATCCTGTGTGCAATCCTTTGGTCTCTTATCACATATACTCTACTGGGCAAAAGTTTAAAAAAATTTGTTTTGATGTTGTCCATGGAGTAATTATACACGAAAAGAGGTGTCATTTTCTCCTCGTCCTGGGGGGTGGGGGGTGGTCAGGGGCAAAATTTACACAAATTCAAGTGACATTTTTAAAATATTTTCTGACCATGTTTTATGTATGTAGTCACAGCAGGAAAATAAACCACATTATGTGGGAGCTTTTGCATTATGAACCTCGGGGTCACTGTCAGGAGGGGGATTTTGGGTGGTATAGAGAAAGGAGCTTTGAAGCATGGGGTTTTGCACCAGCAAGATGGCAGTTCATCTAAATTTTTTGCTGGAGGGGGGTGGAATGGGTGCACCAGAGATTCAGCAAGGAGATCTATGAATTTCTTACCTGTATACTTTTATGTATTTTTAATTTTCATGCCCTAGGCAAAAGTTGTTTTGTTGTTTTTTCATTTTGCATGATACAGTATATAATTAAAATGGAGTCACCTGTACCAGACTCTGACAAGGAATTTTTTGTTCATGAAATACAGCCTCGCCAAAATGTCAACCCCAAACCCACCCACCCCAAAATAGCTCTGATATGTTTGTAAGCCCACAACTCAGATTAAAGCTAGACAGTGTTAAGTGGAACTCTTGTTTAAAATAATAGACATCTGGTATTGCAGATGATTTCCACATTCAAAAAATATTTTATGACCATCTTTAAAAGAATGGGTTAATTTAACCCATTCAAATCATGTACAGTTGCTCATACAGCAGTTCCAGTAGAGATGTTAGTTGTGTTGGATTAACCTGTCAGGTTGAAATTAATGGTAAGTGCAATATTCAGTTTGATCTTGGCAGGGCATATTATCCTTTGTGTCATATGGACAAAAAAGGTACAATTGCTCAAAATTAACTTAGATTATGATTTGTGGACTGCTTTGAATGAGAAAACACTGTAAATTTTGTTTGAATTTCCCCAAACTATTTCTCCTAATATCTTGTTTCCACCTTCAGCTCAGATACTTTACATAGGCTTTGCAATCTGTTTCCCCAGCTCATTGTTCTTCAGTAGTTGGGTTCTTTTATGCGGGCTTATTCATAAATAATGAATCTACTCAAGTTTCATGTATGTGTAGGGTAGGGTAGGTGACAGCTGTTTTCTGATGAAAGTTTTTCCCAGTAACCTCATGTAATGGGTTTACTTCAACAAGCAGACAATTAAAAACATGATAAAAATGGACGCTTCAGTTTTAAATGCTCAATGTCAATTATTTAGACTCATTGGGAGAGTCTTTTTATTCAGATATACATATATAGAATAATATTTGTAATATCAGTATTGGTTAGAGAAGACACTACATTGATCCTTATAAGTGAAAATTGGACAAATTTTAAAATAAAGTACAGTGGTCCCCCTCTTGAACAGCCCCCCTGACCAGCGGCCACCCGCTCCTTACGGCCAGAATCCGTCGGCACCGACGAGTTTGTGTTCAAAAGTACCCCTCACGAAAGCCACCCCGCTAACGTGACCAGTGGCCAGCATATTAGTCCAACAATGTAAAATTTACCCCTCACAAGCGGCCGCATTTTATTTTGTAATATGTATCCAGAACCAGTATTTTATTCATAACGTGTGTTAAGTAATCTGATTTCTGTTTCCCGCTGTCAGGTTTTCGTTACTGACAGAAGTGTTGACTAAAGTACATGTACTACCAAGGTTAATATTACATCATTTACTCCTCACGAGAAGCTACATTTATCCCATAAAGCCGATAAGACTCAAATTTTAATCCATACAAAAAGGTAAGTACACGTAATCCGATTAGCCTTACTGTTGTGTTATCATGACATGTCCGGTTTAGTCACTCTGATAATTGTTAAGATTACAATAATTGAACAGTAGTAGCAGCTGAGAAGTGGCGGTATTGATGTACCAGTCAGCGGGAAAATGGTTTGATAGTCTTTATGGCTTCTCTTAGTAAGATGTTGAGCTTGTTCACTTTCATAATTAGTGGCTATTACTACTGAAAATAATTGCCAAGTTTACAAATCCTAACGGCCGTGAGGTGCTATTGTTCAGGTTAAATCTACATACATATCGAAGTTGTTTTGGCTTCTTTCTCTTAGTGTAAAGAAATGTAAAACAGTAGGGTACCAGACTGCCACTAATGAATCACATGACAAGATTGCTGCCATTAAAAACACATGGCATTTTGTTTAAAGGCAGAAAAATTGTTTTACCAGTCTTGTAGTTGGCAACATTGATGATTACAACCGGACGTAATTGTCAAGATCATAACAGGGTCAGCATAGGCTAAAAATAGATTTTGTGCAGATACAGGTACACACACAGAAATTAACCGTGAACAAAACAGGATACCAGACAAAGACCGAAAAATCACGTGACAACACATTTATTGCTTCCTTTACGAAGAAGGCATTTCATCCATTCTACAAAAGTTTCGTCTGCATAATTAAATCGCATACAGTTAGCAACATCCAAATAAATCATTACCAAACATTAACATGTCATGACGTAAACGGAGACGATTATTTTAGAAAAAAGTCGGTTATTCTACTCTACGACATCGGGTGCAGGTGTGGGGGGGGACTTGCCGAACAATTTTAGGTAGAAAAGACTTGAATAAAACAATTTTATGTTGAAAAGACTCGAATAAACAACATCATAACCAATAAGGAGGTTATTCAACAGCAGTGGGAAAATGGAGCAAATGGAAAGAGAATTATGTATGTACCAAGATTTAAATGACGTTCTTAAATGGTTTTGTAATGTGCATGACAACAACACACACTCGCATAACATGCTTACGCCAAAACTAAGAACTATTAATGCATATTCAGTTGAAATAAGACTCTTATTGTATGAAGAAGAACCTTTTAATAATTAATGTTGCTTTTAAACGAAGATATTAAATGAAGATATTAAATGCTTTGAAGAATGTAGCTTTCTTGCTACGTACATTACATATACTTCTCACAAAAAATTAGTCCCCCTCTGGAAAGGCCACCCATCTTATAAGGCCACTTTCCCGGTGCAGAAGGGGTGGCCGTATAAGAGGGGGACTACTGTACCCCTTTTTATATAAATACTATTAACACAGTAATGTTATCTGGATTGCTAGATCATGTCAAGTTGTTAGCATTAGAAAATCCAGATCATTATGAGCATGACGTGTTGATTCATCAGGATTTCCTTTTGCTGACAAGAAGACGAGATCTAGCAATCAGCACCAGATCACAATGATAATGATTTTTTTTTGTTTTATGCCTATACATTTTTAGATAAATTGATAAAATTCCAAAATGGAACTGAAAAAAAGAAATTGCTTAACTTTTCAACATTTCTGATATGAACTTCATCTTAAGTCATAAACCAGTTGAATAACTTGTAAAGTTTAAATTGATTTCCTGGTTGATGGTGTTTGAAAGGTTTCTGATGGGATATTTTGAGAGGCTCCAATGGAAACTTTGTGAGATTTAACTTGCTGGATCTTGATGATAACAGATTTGTTAAAGAAAATACTATTCATTTCCATTTGTATGTCAAGTGAAGCTACGGTATAGATATTTACACTTTTTCAGTTGTAACCAGGAAACCTTGAGGAAAAAAGTAGTTCCAGTCTCATTTGAGAGTATGGTGAGATGGGTCAGAAAGTGGCAGTATCATTTTCCAACTTCTGGGATTTGATGTTAAGATTCTGGCTCAATTTTGGGTACTGGACATGTGATACCTATGTTCCATTGGGTATGAATAAAGGGAAAATAATTTAGAGAAACCATGAAACAGTTGATAATTTTTAAACATATTCAGTCAACACCATTGCAAGAAATTTCAGCAGTAAATATCCCTTCAGACTCTGATTTGGCTATCAAACATGTGTACGATGGACTAATTATCTTCAGTTCACTCATAACTTGTACTACATTGACAGTCAGATGAAAACTACACTTGTCCATTTACAGTATAGCAGTCTCCTAGCCATGGGGCCAAGTGAGCTTATGGTATGGCCTGTCAGTTGTCATCCATTGGTCAACATTTGTTATTTCAGTTTCTTAAAAACTACCAGTTTTAACCAGACTTGGCAGAAAACATGGTTGCTTTTGACTTTGCTTAAATACTTCTGATCTGGAACTTCTTTTTAAAAAAACTGCAGAGGAATCCTTGCATAATGGTCTTCAGGTTTTTATAAAATTGTTATCTGGCATCAAATATGGCGGCTGGTAGGTAAACCTTTAAATGACTTCCTTTTTAAAAAAATATTTGCTCAACAGAATGTTATTAAATTTGACTAACCGCATCCTGGCATTAAGGGTTTTTAAGTGCATACATTTATGCCAATATGGCCTCTTTTTACTAAATATAGCAGAACCTTTAAATGACTTCTCAAAAACAGCTCGAAGAAATTGATAATATTTGAAATAGAGCATCCTGGCATTAAGCACTTCAAAATTTTTTTTAAAGGATACCAAATCCATTTCAAATATGGTCACCCATACGAAAAATGGACTGATGTTTGATTGACTTTTCAACACTGTTGCTCAGAATTTTACTCATTTCTCAGGAAAATAACATCTGCCAGTGACAACAGCTTAACTTTTAAGTTTATTGTCTATATTTTGTATTGGCTATATCAGTATAAATATTTTATGTGGTTTAGTGCCTCAAAAGTTGTTATGGTCAAATATTTTAATATAACTCATCCTTTTCTCTGATTACTTGACACTAGGGGAGCCATAAAGATGTATTTTTAAAACTGCTTGGTTTGAGATCAGTTCAGCTTGAAAATTTCAATTGCCTACTGGTATCAGTTTGCCTGATTAGCATTACAAAAATTGTGCCCTCTGTTTTCAGATTAATTTTGCTTTAGGACCTGCAAGCTGCAAGATTTTTGTATAATGGGCAGTTTCAGTCTTGAAGAAGTTGCAACACAATGAATTTAGGACATGCATACATGTATGCACACCCAATATGGTATATTCTTTATGATGATTTGATTTGTATCTTCATTTAAGTTGCTATATTGAATTACCAGCAACAAGTTTTCAGCCAGATAAACATTCTCTATTCCTGTAACCTGATCAGCCCTTTTAAAATCCTGCCAACTACAATTTTTGTTTCGTTTTCTGACATTATATGTTTGAATGAATATTATTTCTGTATATTTTGACATCGATCTCTTCAGGATTTGTTCAGCTGTACAGTCGAACTAAATGAGGATCTACAAATTTCATACATACATTTTGTTGGGTTTTTCTTAAAGAGAACCTGCCAACCAATCCAAAAATTTTCATGTCCATTACAGGAAACACTTGACATTTTTTCTTGGCAGTTATGTACAGAATGTTTGAAAATAACAAACATTAAGAATCAACGTATGTAGTACTATTTGTCCAAACCAAGCAAACACTTTAAAGCTTCCACATCCTTTTTCTTCTTACCATCGTTTAGGAGAATATTTAAAGCAAAACAAAAACCATAATGTTAAATTCTTTCTTTAATGAAGTTGCTGAATAGCTTGAACATTGCAAAATTTCAAAGTGTGAACCAAATTATGATTTCCTCACAAGACACTGCTAGCAGTAGTGGTAATGTGTCATTAGCATTTATCACAAAAATTGTATCGTCTTTTTTTTGTCTTGGAAACACTACTTAGAGTGTTCCATACAGTGCTGCATGGTTTGCTATTGGATTGCAGGAATATAGCGTTAAACTGTACATAGTATGGTGACTGAATGATACTACGTATCACAAGGAACTATCTCAATGTGACTTGTGGGTCACGGTAAAAGTGGACATGTTCATAAATGATACAGTTATTATTTGCCAAAAGTATTATTATTAGAATATTTATTTCAGTACTAAATATATTGTAAGGTTTTTTTTATGTTCTAGAAAGTTATTTTTTAAAATTTATTCTAATGAAAGAGGTTGAGGATTATTATCAACAAGTAAAGATAATCACACATACAGTACATTATTATACATTGGTAACTTGTCGGATTTAAATTTACAGATGGTAATTATAATTTCTTTGTAATTTAAGGTGAAGTGTCAGATTAAGACAAATTTCAAAAGTCTGTTTTGATACTGGACTGTATTGTATTATTGAACCTTATAAAAATTAGAAAGTGAAGAGCTCCTGCAAAAATAAGATGCCACTTGAATGAAGTTAGTGTTGCAGTACAATCATGGGGGGGGTCATTTGGCTAGGTTCATTCCTTTCTTTCATTATTTTTAACTCTTAATGCATATGTTTATAAAATTGATTGCTCCATCTGTAAAGAAAATAAGCCTTTTTGTTTAAGTTGTTATATTAAACAGTTGTTTTTTTTTTTTTTTCTTTTTTCAGTTTGATTAGGAGATATCTCATCTTTAACCTGATCAGAAAATAAGGGCTGGAACTTTGCCTCAGTATGTCTTGACAGCTTTTACCTGCATTTTGCCTGTATTGTATCCAAACATCGCTCTGTTCATAATCCTCTTACTTTACAAATATGACCATATGGCCCTGTCAGTAAGATTTGTTTGTAGGGGGAAACTTGTATCTAAGCGGCAAAGGAATTGTCGATTTAAGGAGATTTAGTTATGTTGGACATTTCAGAATCTAAATTTGGGACATGTCTTTGTTGCTGACTTGTTACTTGTTCCCAGTTTGTCAAGATAATGGAACTGATGATGATCCCTTTCACATTTCATATCAGGTAAATAAGTGTGAATTTCACTTGTCCATTGCCATTTCATCTTTATTATACATGTACACAAATAAGGTATAGAAAAAAAAACATATATCCAAAGAACGTTTTTCTTGCACATAACTCGCTCGCTAAACTGCTAATTCAGGTACCTTTATGAACTTAGCATTAAGCATATATATTTGTAAACCTTAACAAGTATTTGGAATATCATTAATTTTTTTCCATTGTTATGCTTCTTTATACCATTGTTATGTTCACAGAGCATTGAAATGTAGTTGTAAATATTGAATGCAAAATCTTATTAACCAGTTCTTAGAGTTGTAATGAGTTTATATTTAGGTGTACTGATTTTTGTTTTGTTTTGGGTGTTTTTGTTTTGTTTTTTGGTCCAATTTTGTATATAGCTTTAGGTACACAGAGTTTAAGAGTTTTAAGAAATGTTCAAATGAAAAATTCCAGTGGAATGAAATGGAAAACAAAGAAAAATCTGCATCTGAAATATATATTTAAAAAAACTCCTGACTTAAACTAACTCCTATTTCATGACCCCTTAACTGTATTTTGATGCCCTGCTTGCAGTTGTATTTGCCATAAAATTGCAAAACAGGAAAACTCTGTTGGTGACAGAGATAGCCCCAACAGATTAGGGCATAGATGAACAACTTTCAATTTAGCCAGTTATTGTGCTTGATTGCCCTGCATTAAGACAGGTAATTATTGCCATGACAACCATATGGAGGTGGCTTTGTTGAAGAGATGAGACTATGCCTTATCAGACTTGGCAGGGAAGGGTGACAAACCCTCATAACCAGTCACTTAGACCCTGCATTTCCATTTTTTGTGAGGGCAGCAGCTGAAATTCTTGTAGAAGTGTGGTTTATTTCTCTCCTGTGGTTTATTTTGGGGAGGAGGGGTGATAAAACAATTAAAAAAAACTGGGACTGTGATAAAATCATGTAAACCAATGTTTTAAATTTTTTTAAAAATCGTCTTTCATTTTTTTAGATTGCTTAATATAAATACCTAAAGACTGAAAAACATGTTTATGATTTTATGTGTATGGAAAATATACAGAGACATAGTTCTGTGTAAGAATCCAATAAATTGGTTATTTTACTACCTATTTTGGAATTTGTTTTTGTAAAATCTTGGTGTGTAATTTTGAGCAACTCAGAATACAAATGTATCTTACTTAGTCATGAAGATGTAACATTTTCAATTTGCAATGTATTAAACACCTTTGTGACCAAGATCAATACAAGGTGCATTTTGATCATGTTGCTCAGCTTAAGCGATTTCCAGTGATCAAGTACAACTGTACTACCATTTTAAACATGCAAAACATGTTCCAGTAGCCTAGGTTATTTGATTAGATGTGCCATATTAAAACATGGACTGTTCTTTTATGATAGGAGCACTGCACATTGACAACTTTGGACTAAATTCTTCAAATTAAATTGTTTTGCATAATTTGAACGCATTTAGAAACATCTTGATGCATTTTTAGTCGATTTGTTTATGTTAAATAGATCAATACACTACTTATCTGCAGCTCTGAGTAGACGCATATTCTTGGGTTTTAGTTTGGTGTTTTATGGTAGAGCAACACAAACCAAGGCAGTTGGAAGAGAGTGCCTTGCCCAAAGACATGTTCTGGCAGCCTACCTTAATCGACTCAGGAAAGATTAGATGTGTATTCTTGGGATTTTTTTTTTAATTAAGGTAAAATAAAAATATAAAATATTAGTCATTGAAAAATCAGCACTGGCCCCATTAGAAAATACATGTGTATGGGGGCCAATGACTGTATGTCACTAAATCCTATATTGAACCCTGTATGCTTGATCTATAGGCAAAAACACAGACATATCCCCTTGCAGAACATTATCAGAACTGTGGCAAATAAATTGACATGCGTCCCCCCCCCATCATCCAGATGTGTCAGTTGCATGTGATTTAGAGCTGAGAAGTGCTTTAATAGAAGAAAACAAAATTTCCAACAAGGAAATGAAGATTGCTATCTAGGAATGGCCAGGGCCAATGTTGTTTTGCACAGGATGTTTTTTCTCATTATTAATTTCAGGCTGCTTTTGAAGTAGAGAAGGCCAAGATGGCAGTTCCGATAAGGTAGAAATTGAATAGGGCTGAGCTTGATTAATTTAGGTCCAATAACTAGTTTATTTTGAGAATTTTCTGTGAATTATAAACATTTGAGGCACTTTTTGTGTATTTGGTAATTTTTGTAATTACCAGTGAAAGGTGACTTGTGTTCAGCAACCCAAGACTTAGTTTCAATCTGTTGATCACAAATCTTTTTCAGAGGTCTTCGATGACACAATACAAACTTGGTGATTATGAGCAATTTATTCTGGAAAATACTGTCTTGTCATTTTTACTCCCATGTTGGGTAATAAAAGCAGGCCTTCATAATTCCCATTTATTTTGCCTCGGGCAAGTTGGTTTTTACATGAGAAGGCAAAATTTAGATACAGATATCCCATCTGGGGAAAGAAGACATTGTACATGTATACAGCTTGGAACATTATTAAAAAGTGGCAAATAAAAGTATGAAATACACACACACACACACACACACACACACACACACACATAAATTGAAGGACAGTTAAAGTATTACAGTTGTGGAAGAAACTAAAGAGGATTCTATGAAAGAAAATTTTACATTATATGATAATAAAATTTTAGATGGATTTCTTATTTACATGTATAATTTGATAAGTATGTTTTGCATTTACATTTTCATTAGCTTGTGTAGAACAGTGAAAACTGTTTTCTTGAAAAAATTTATTTGAATTTGGGGGAATTTATTTACTTGGTATAATGTGAAGCTTCTTTTTATTCATTGGTACATTCCACTTAGAATGTAATGTGTTGGGTTTTTTTCTGCAATTATTATGCCACTATCTATTGCCCATCCTAGGATTGGAGTGATAAAAGAAAGTTTCAAGATAAAAATGAAGAAAAAGTTTTAAAAAATTGGAATGAGCAAGGTTAAAAGAAAGTTTGAACATACAAATACCAAAATTGTAATTTGAAAAATTGGGATGCCAAGTTGCAAACTCAACCTCTAGTTCGGCAGCCATGACACTAAGAAATACAAATGTGGCTGATTATATACAAGATATTTCCAACTTCAAGGAACACCACCAGGCTATAGTAAAACTGTATAAAAGGAGTACTTATACTGTGTTCATAACACATGTGCCCAAAACATTACTTTTCAGCACCTTGCTTGATGCCTTCAGTGTGTAGTTATTTTGAGTACTGAATAGCCTACACTGAACTGCATTTGATCCAGTAGATCAGTACATCTCATTCCATCGTGATTATAGATTTGCTCAATAATGATTGAAAAGTTCTTGAAAAAAAAAACCCACTTACATTCATTAATCAATTTTCCCTTGTCAAATTTTTGTTATCCATGCCATTTTTGCATTGTCATACATCCTGAGCATCTTTGTGACCAGAACTGAGCCTGGTAAACAACTTTTGGTTTATATAAAGTGATGACCAACTATTGCTTTATTGATTATCATAGAAAGGAGTTCAATGCTATGTGTGCTATTTAAGGGGCTATCAATACGAGACATTGATTAGACGAGCCAAATGTATGGGAAAAAGTGGCACAAACCAATAAAATGTGACATTGACAAAGATTGCTTGTTATAAGGGGATTTCCGAGAAATGTGAATTTAGAACCATATGCCTTTAAGTGGTGGTTACTATTAATTTATTTAGTTATTTAAAAAATGATCACCAAATTTCTATATACATGTTAATTCAGACATCATAATGTCCTTTGTTGATCTAGTTTATTTCTTTTAAATAAAAAGTTTGTTATTGCAAATACTTGAGTCAAACATTAGTGCTTTGCACTGAAATAGTTGACAGAATAATCCTTCAATTAAATCCTGCCCAAGATAAGCTTTGTCTTTGGATGTTTTAATTTTTTTTTTTTTTTTTTTTTTGTTCTTTAAGGTTAGGTTTATTTATTTGAGTCTTCTAAATTTATCTGGTTTCTTCTTGTATGATAAAAATACTTTATTTAGAAATGTAGCTTCTCAGAAAGCAAATTATATTTTGAGCAGAATTTTACAAATTTTAGTCGTAGCTCACTTGTACTATATTGTTGCCCAGGTCTAGTTTTCAGGTAGCCTCTTGGGGCTATAGGCTCAAGATTTATCAGACCTTGATCATTCAGAACTGAAAGATAATTACATTTTTTCTGTTTTCAATCTTACTTTCTGCAACATGACTCACTCACCTTCTTGCTTGCCATGTCATCTTGAATACCTGGCACAAAGATCCTGATACTGAGAGATTAATTTCCTCACCTTGCTATTTCATGTTGACACACCTTGCTGGATAAATGCCTAGGCCAGCACATGTTGCATATTGTACCAAGTTCACATGAATTCTTTTATTATAAAATATTCATAACCAGCACAAAAGATTTACTATGTTACTGAAGCAGGCCATGTTTTCAGGCTTAGAATTGTATTTGCCTTGCCATCTTGTTTTGTTGACTTTATGGGATGGTGAAAAGGAGTGGAAACAATGCAATTGGTACTCGTCTATGATAGGATCATTTTTTTTTGTTTTCAGGTAGAAAAGTATGGATTTCATGAAAATAATATACTTATTGCCTGTACCAGTATGAGGTGTTTTGCTCGAGTTTAATGTGTGTGTGTGTGTGTGTGTGTGTGTGTGTGTGTGTGTGTGTGTGTGTGTGTGTGTGTGTGTGTGTGTGTGTGTGTGTGTGTGTGTGTGATTTGGAACTTTAACATAGCTTTAACAATTTTCTAGTCATATCGCCATGGTGTCTGGAGTGTGTTCAGTTTATAGTGATGTCTAGCACTGGGGCATCATGCGGCAGACATGTAGCATGATGTCCCACCCAGTCACATTATCCTGACACCAGGCCAACCAGTCCCAACACTAGCCTCTTAATGCTGAGCACCTAGCGAGGCAGCTGTTAGTACCATTTTTTATAAGTCTTTGGTATGACTTGGCGAGGGTTTGAACCCATGACCTCCCGCATCCAAGGCAGAAGCTGTAACCACTGGGCCACATGAGCGGTGTCTTTAATGTTCTTTAGAATAATTACATATTTTGCGTCTGCATTATCAACACCAAGTAAAAATCTGTGATATAATTTTCCCTCAAAATTCATTTTCAGAACTTGCCTGTACTTGGCAATTAACTTGTAAGCTTAAATATATGGAAAATAGGATATACTATGTACAGTATTTAAATCTGAACACATTTAGGGGTGGGGTTCAATATGGGTTCCAGTAATATCCTACATTTATAATCTGATCTTGGAATAATTTGGTTGTATAATTGATTTGAGGAATTAGTGAGTTGAGCCACTGGCCAATATCACTTTTATCCTTCCATCTGTCTCAGTAACAATATTTAGCAGTTAATGTTATAACATTGCATCAACTGGTCAGCAGATTATTTCATTGTCCACTCTGTGGAACAGTTAAGTTTCCTTAGGCAGTTGCAGACTGACTGCTGTTGGGTTCAGTTACCACAACTATCTTTGTCCACTGCAGTGGTCATTTAAAAGAATGGACAATGGGCGTGTGCCAGGCACAGGCCTGACTTGCACCAAATCCATTGTCCTTACACAAATTAAGCTTGCCTGTAAACACAGGAGACAGATAAGAGAGATTGGGGAAAGCATTTCACCTTCCCAATTTTTAGGCTAATTTATTGTAATAACCAGATGATTATTCGGAGGTGTTAAAATGTGGATGGGGGTACCTTAGATCAAAATGTTGATTAGAATTGTCAAGACTAGTTCATGGAGTTTGGGTGGCTTGACAGCTGGTTTATGTGTGTGTGTAAAATTCATTGGTCAGCTTGCCATCTGCTCTTGCTCCTCGAGGGGACACATACTTTCATTGTCTCCATGATCTCATGAGATTAAGTGGACCAAGAACTTGGTAAACATGTTCTGTATTTATTGTTGATCTTCAGATCTGTTTGTATTCTGCTTTTATAAGCATGACTTTTGTTGTAATAAAACACCAGCTTCTACCCTATTGTTTGATAAGGGAGTGTTTTGAATACTACCTTGTATACTTGCTTATAAGTTGAGTCCAACTACAGTGCAACTTAGATAAAGCTCCGCTGTAACAAAATATACCAGCAGATCAGGGTCTGTGTTGTTTGTTCTACTGATTACTCCCAACGAACTGCACATACTGTGACAGCAGATCTGGGTCTGTGCAGTTTGCAGTTGGACTCATCTTATAATTGAGTATGTACAGTATATTGTGGCTATCACAAAAAATGTTTCTCAGTTCAGGGTTTGAGATTAATAAAATCTAGTGGCCATAAGAACTGCAATGTAGTGATTATTGATAGCCACCCACTTGATAAAATGTGCTGCCACTATCTTGAAATTCAAACTGCTTCATAAAAAAGAAGTTGGAAACATTTCTCACCTTAACAAAATATTGATTTTGTGCACATTTCTTTCTGAAAAACGTAACACAAAAACTAATCTATTAGTAGGTGATGGGGGGGACAAACAAAACTTGCACAAATGTGAAAAACTCGTAAAGGAAGTTGACTGCTTATAATAAGGAGGACGTGGCATTAATAATGAATGTATATTTTTTTGAAGTATTCTCATAGGTGAAAATCTGCTGTCGCTTTTGTAAAACCTTGTACAGGTATAATACAAGCATTTTTGCGTCAGTATCAAGTTTACAAGTTTAAATTCTGTTCCTTCATATACAAAATAGTTTCCTTTGTAAGTTAACAGATTGCAATTTTTAACTTGCACTCTAGCATATTTTAAATTGATTTCAAGTTAATGTAAAAAGAAAAACACGGCTGATAGTACTATTTCTAGATATATTGGTGAAAATATTGTATCCAGATTCAACCAATTAGCAGGGCATGTAGAAAGTAGTAGGCTGGGATCAAACTTGATTAATGTAACTTAATTTTTAGGTCCATTTTTTAATGAAGTTTTCTTGCTACTACGTTTAGCTTGTGAATTACATTTCATCATACTACATTTAAATGCCATTTAAATATATGGACCCTTGAAGTGAACTTCTCAGTCCATGTATACTTTGAATCTTGTTATAAGAATCGTACCTATGTTGAGTTACTACAATGTATTTTGTGGACAACACCATGATATATATTGCGCTGTCAGTTGCTTAGATTTTGTTTACATACTGTTTTCTCATTTGAATGAATTTTATAAAAGTCTTTTGTTAGAGTCTCTTATAGATGACACAGTTTTTCTAATGGTGAGTGGATTTTAGAGTAACACGTCATTTCCATAGACCAAATATTCATAATCAGACAAAGCACAATGATTACCAGTCCACATAATTGACAAATATACCATCACAAATATATATTTACAAATCATCTGTGAGAGTTATGTTGTCACAGATTTATCACAGCTGGAATCTCTGAACATGTTTTGTACGCATTTTTGTATTTTTCATTTTTTCATAATCTTCATTCTTCATTATTTTTTGTTGGTGGTGGTGATGATAACACATGCATTTTTGTTATCTTTTCTCTTTCTTTTTGTTAATTTTTCATGTTTTCGTTTCAGTAGCCTGGTAACCATGGCAAGTTAGGCAGGTCAAAATGGCCAGGTATTCATTACAATTATTGGGCATGGGTTGTTAACTACTGACCATAAACAGAAACAGCAGCAACAACCCACTACTAACACCTCGTTATCTTAATTACAATAACATTGGTACCGTTTAAGCTGCTATTGCATCTTGATTGCAAGGAATAGGTTGATCATACCTGTGCATGCTTGCCTGTACTACATTGCATTCCATACTCATGATATACCTACAAAAAATTACCTACTTTATAAGGATCCTTAATAATTAGTGAGATATGTTTTATGTGTAGGGTCTAATGGGACAACATCACAATCATGACTACACAAAACAAAGATAAAGCAAAAAAAGATAAAATACTATTTAAAGAAAAGGACCAGTTTTTATTACTATTTAAATTGTACTCTTTTAAAAAAGAATAAGCAGTTAGGGTAAAAGGTTTAAGCAGACATCCTATTTTGCTGGCCTGCAGGCTGACAAGAAAAACCCTGTTCTGATGATATTAATCCTACATACAGTGAAAGACCTTTCTTCCTACCATATCTGTACAGATAATTGTGGAAGCCTGGTTAACAAATCACATGGAGAAGAATATGGTAAACTCTTTACTATTATGACTGTCGCTATTAAGAATTCCTTGCCTTGATGAACACTCCAGTTGGACATTGGAGAGCATGTATACATAAAGAGAATCCATAGTTATAACCAATGCTTTGTTGAAAAGAATGATTTATATGTTCCCAAAATCATTAGTAGTAGTAAGGATTACTATAATGGAAAAAATCAGTTACCTCGCAATTTCATGTACATTGATAATGAAACAGTGTATTAAAGGAATCTGATTAATTATGCATCAGGATAAATAGTTTCCATGGAAATTGATTTACCCCATTATAATCCGAGTTTCCTCTGACGCTTGCCACCCCATTTTTGATATTTGGACATTTATGTTGGGGTGTAGGGTCAGAGTCCATTGCCTATCGAAAAGTTGGAATTCGCCGACACCATTTGGTGTCGGCATGGGGTAGTCGCTTACTAGCCAGCCTAGCAAACTTTTAACGACCTTTCATCGAGGTATACCTGCATGAAATCGATAGGAATATGATTTATTTTCTCAGAAATGGCGGGTGTAGTATTCGTTATATCTTTGATCTGCTGTGAGACGAGATGCAACTATAGCGTTGATGAAATTTGACCTGGAACTCGCCATTTGCATTCCGAGTCACATGACTACACAAATTTCGCAACCTTCATGTCAATGACATCAAAGGTCCATTAGTCACGTGATATCAACAATAAACAAAGTTGTTCATAGAATTCAAAAATATTAATTAAAAGCCATGTAATACTTGTACATAAATATAATGCACACTTAATTCTCAACATATTTAATCTGAGAACAACAACTATAAACCTGTCGGTATTGCAGCAAGGTGGAGAAAACCAGATTCATCAAGTACTAAGCACGTGTCAGTGATGTATTTAGTTGGTATCACGTGACTACTGCGTTAACCTGTGCTCTCCACTTGTTGAATCTGTTTTTTTTTTCCAAGTTGCTGCAACATTTTATCACCTGACTATTTGAACTCTGAAGTCATTGACATGTATGTTGCGAGATTTGTGTAGTCATGTGACTTGGAATGCAAATGGCGAGTTCCAGGTCAAATTTCATCAACGCTATAGTTTCGGCTTGTCTGTCAGCGGATTAAAGATATAACGAATGCTATACTCACAATATCTGAGAAAATAAAATCATATTCCTATTGATTTCATGCAGGTATATCTTGATGAAAGGTAGTTAAAGTTTGCTAGGCTGGCTAGTAAGCAGCTACCCTATGATGACACCAAATGGTGTCGGCGAATTCCAACTTTTTGATAGGCAGTGGATTCTCACCCTACACCCCAACATAAATGTCCAAATATCAAAAATGGGGTGGCAAGGGTCAGAGGAAACTCGGACTAACCCCATTACAGATAAACTTTCATGATTTTTTACAGTACCTGCAATAAAGCATTTCTGTTGTGGTGTCAGAAATACTTTATAGTAGAGTCATCAAAGTCACACTGACAAGATTGGTCTCTCCTTCATTTGTTTTCTGCAGAGGAGTAATTCTCTCCCTCCCCCCTTTCCCATTGATATTTTTATAATCGGGAGGGGGGTGATTTCAGTTTTTAATGGGGGGGGCATGGTCAGTATTTATATGAAAACTATTTGTGAATAGACCCCTTATAATATGTTTCAGTAAACATGCAATAAATAACTTTAATAAATAAAAATAACACTTACGTTACTTTGTTATAAAATAGTTTATCTTCATTATCGGGACAGCGACAGTGTGTTAACTGCAGTGGCACTACATTGTATGCATTAGATCTGCATGTAACAATACATTACCAGATTTCCGAAAACTATCTCCACCATTGAACAACCTTACCAAGAGCACTTGATAAAATACTTTTTAATTAGTAATTAGATAATCAATAAAAGCACCTCATTGCTTAATTCCAAAATATCACTTGATCTAGAAATCAAGTGCTTACATGATTAGATTGAACTTTGTTAATATTAATGAATGTTAGAAATTTTGCTATACTGCATGTTGTTCATTCCCTTGCTCAGTGGAGGGGGCAGTAAATTTAAGGGTGTTCATGCATCATGCATTCTGGATAAAACACTGTTCTAAGTAAAAATCTATAGTCAGTAGATGAAGTATCCCTTGTCTTATTAAAGGAAGATACATGATAAATAATTTTATTACAAATTACTTTATAATCACTCATAATTGTTGGGTAGATATTTTATTGGGTTATGTCGTTTCTATGTACCACAAATTTTAAGACTAAAGAAACATTTATCTTTCTGTGCAAGGTGTATGACCCTTCCCAATTCCCAAAAATAAGTCCCCAAAAAATGTAATATTCTGCACAACCATCAACAGTAATAATTCACTATATACATAACCTAGCCCTTATGGTTTGAAATTCTGGTTACTGGCACAGCCCAGCTTTGTTCAGGCATGTCACTAGTAGCAATTGCTACTCTGTGACCAGACTGAACTTGATCAAGTTTTTATCCATGTTTCAGCTTGTCCAGACCAGGTCATACTAGACAAAGGTAGATGTTGAAGTCACCCCACCCCATTGGGCAGTAATTCAAAGCATAAACTTTAAAAATTGTTCTATATGTGAAATTCTAGACTAAATTTTGTATGCCGTAAAACAAGGTGTAAATTTTGTAATAATTATATTATGCTTACAATTTCAGTGGGGTTTTTGTGAAAAATTTGCAAGTTTTATTTGTTTTTCTTACCTGCTTTCCATCCAACTTTACTTAATATTATGTGATAGTGATATCCATAAAAATTTTAGAAATTGTCATGAATTAAATTAACAAAAAGTTATCCCCAGTATATCCTGCATTCAGATAGAAATTTGCATCATATTGTATGTACTCCCTTATAAGTCAAGTTCAACTGTAAACAGCAAAAATCCAGGTCTGCTGTCACATAATTTGTCAGCAGACCTAGGTCTGTGCTGTTTGTTGGAGTAATCATCAGAACAAACAACTCTGACCCTGATCTGCAGGTGCATTATGCTACAGCAGATCGGGATCTTTGTTGTTGGAAGTTTGACTCGACTTATAAACGAGTATAGACAGTAAATAATTGACATGTTCCTCATGTTCTATTCTAGGACACACGGTTTTGGGATTCATGCTAATTTTTGTAGCATTGAGCCAAAGTATCAAACAAATGCATTAATTGCATGTGAATTTTTGCAAGTCCTACCATGTTTAGTTTCTTGTATCTCACGTATGTTTATAAAATTACACATTTTTCAATTTGAAGTGGGGAATCCACCTCTACCCTAAATACCAGTAGAATAAACCCTTGCTTCTGGAATGAAAATTATCTGATTTTGAGACAGATGCATGTAATTTTGTCATTGGAAGGAAACAAAAGGTTACACTAATTGGAATAAGTTTTGTTTATAATTGAAATGTTAGAGAAGTGTATAAAATGCTATTATGTCTTGACAGAAACACTATTCTTATTTATGCATGTTAAAGTTTGGATCTGAAAATTGCATTTCCCAAAATAGTGCATGCACTTGCACCAAAATCTAAAATGTTGCTTGTATATTCATGTATATTGTAACTTTTGTATCCGAGGAAAAATTTTGTATGATGATGACAGAAACAGTGGCTGCATGGAGCATGTACTTATACTAATTAAAAGAAAACAGCTTTTTAGAGAGCTTTGGGAAAAGGAGAAGTGAAAAAAATTTATACAGAAAGAATTATTCCATCCAAAGAAAGTCAAGGGTAATCTGATTAAAATCGAGAGCTACTGGTCAGTAAGTAGATCTGATTTGCAGTGTCTCGAAGTCGTGTTCCGCTGACCCATTTTTACTCACCTGTCAGAATGCAGTTTTTATACTGCTGAAAGGGAGAAACATTTCAAACAGTTTGTTTCTAAACTAAAACTGTCTCTAACATGAAATGTTTGGCTTTGTTTGATTGGTTGCTAAAATTAAGTAGATGGAGTTCCAGTGGTCAGCAGAACATTGACTTTTCTTTATGCCTGTTTGATCTCCATTTTGTCAGAGCTGCATTTTAATCAGATTGATAGTATTGGGTAATAGAACTTGAGGTGGTCAAGAGTACTTGTATGCCTGTTTTATAAGTGAAACATGGAACTGCATGCACATTGGAGTTTTTGTAATCCAGAGATGTGCATTCTGAGATTAAAGTTTGAAATTTTCAATTTTTTCTTATCATGTCATAAAAGCTGGTGTACACATTCTTACACATGCAAATCTGTTTTCCTTGTACAATGATGACTCATTTTCAATCATGTACATTTTGATAATATCTTTGAAAGCTGGCACACGTGTATCATAAGTCTTACAATGGTTTCACATCGTGTGTCCACTACAGACTTGTGGAGATTTTCTTGAACTCTTTGGGCATTTAATGTGCAGAAAAGTCCAGATATCAAATACCATATTATTGGTGACTCCTTGAACATTAGAAGCCACTATACTAATCTTAGAGTACAACATGAATTCTTTATACATTGTCCACTGCACACTTTACTTTCCATGCAAGCTTTATTGACTGGAAAGGCATTGCTTTCTGATTATATCAGTTACATCAGTGCTGTCTACATACTCCTCTCTAATGAATGCATCCTTTTTTCTCCAATATATGGTTAATGTTATGTTAATATGAATCAGAAATGTGTATATCATCTAATCCTGTGTAATATTATTTTCATTTGTTGATGTATAATTGAAATTAAACCTGACCTAATTTTAATAATTAGTTACATTGTATTTTGCATACATTTAAAAGTTATTGAAAACATTGTCAGACTGTTTATTTATTAAGTATCTTGAGACTGTTGTATGTAGATTAACATTCAGTTTTGTTTGGTCAGATTTGCTGAGACTGAATTCCCAAAATATATTATTGAAATTGATAAAGATGTTAATTTGCCAAAATCGCCATCTGCATTACCTCCCTTGCAAAAAGCTTGATTTGTTATGTGTGATGTCATTCTAGAGCAAACTGACAAGCGACAAATGTGGAGGTGTATTCAGCAGCGTACTTGCATAAATTGTGGTCAAAGACATAAAAATGGTCCCTATAATCCTGTCATTTAAAATAATTTCAAAATAAAGACAAATACAGAAAATGGGGGTCATTTGAGTATATTGCGTCAAACCGGGAAATATGACAAAGAGCATTCTGAACAGGTCCAGCTGTTTACTGTAATTTTTTTCCGAAGTATATTACAGCCAATCAAGTCATCACAAATTCTTATATATGATGCCGAAAGGGTTTAGACACAACATTGTAGGTAATAATTGGAGGAAAATGAGTGGGCAGGCTTTGAGAGAGGGAGAGAGAGAATCTGGAAAAATAGCTTGTCCCTTTACTTAAAGTTGATAAATTTGAACTGCAATAATATATTTTTGTTAAACCTCTTTATAGATTTATGATGGAGAAATGAGAGCAACAAATGTCAAGTAGAAATGGGTAAATTGTAAGCTAAGGAGCTATATTTAAAGGAGTAAGTTCCCCATGCACAATTTTAAACAACTGCAGCTTATTTTAGAAAAATACAATGTTTTTTTTTCTTATTTTTGGTTAATACTAGGAAACTGATGTGTTGTCTCAATGTCACTTGTATAATATAAAAGATGGTAAATACACAGATTGCTCTCCTGCATTTGAATACACAATATTTTTGTAAATTTTTCTAATAATTGTCTTCATTTGTTTTCTTTTTTTTTCTCTTTGATCTTTCAGTGACCATAATGACTCTAGGTGCAGCATTAATCGTTTCAGTTTCATGCATTTACACAAGATCACTAGTACTGTCAGAACCTGTTGCAAATTACCCAGATTTGATCTCTGTGTTGGTGATTGCCAAGTTTGCAAGTGCGTTGTCTCCAATATACTTTGCTTCTTTGTCCATATCAGGAGCAGGTATTTATGAGGGTCATTCAGATCAAATTGTTTGTAAATGATACAATCATAATTTATTTGAACATAGGGTTTTCAGGTATTTAAGAGTAAGAAATATATTTTAAACAGGAACCTCCATAATTGACCTTTTAAAATTGACCCCAAAACAAGATTTTTTGTCAAGCTTCAGGTTGTCATTATATTTGTTTACCTTTCAGTTTTTAAGACTTTCAAGGGATTTGAAGCTCATTTTGTATGATGTTTAATGTCCTTCTTGTCATTTGTGTTTAACTGCGTATTGGAAGGAAGTAATCTTCAAGTGTTTTCTGATTTTGGTTCCCTATTATGATGCCACCTCAGCTGTAATGAAAACATGGTCTTATAACAAGGTGTTGCCTTTGCCAAGAGAAAAAGAAAAGAAAAAGAGTACAGTCTTGGTGCAGGATGTGTTGGCCCTCTTATCAGGGGGTGACCTATCTTGAGAGGGACCTTATCACATGGGGACCAGTGTAGTTCTGGAATAGGGTAACATTTAAGTAGTGTACTAGTTGTTTTATGTCTGAATTTGCTGAGGACACGGGTAGTTAGATAATGGGGTCTTCTAATAAGGAAGTACATTAGGGACGAATATACATAACTTACATTTTATTAACAAGCATTTTAGATGAACATTGTTCTGATTATCCTTTGACATGAATACTTTACTAGACTTCCAGTTGCTTGAAAGATGCAGTTCTTTAGTTTTTATGGTAAACCAGTTGGTAAGGTTACCATGGAAACTGATTGCCAAGAGCACATTAACAATGACCAGTCTGGACCAGACTTCCAGGCACTGTCTTCTGTAATTGTAGGTTATCTTTGAAATGCAGTGTAATAGAAGTAAAACAGAGAATTAGGGAAGATCTTGCCATAGTTATCCAATGACAAGTCCATGACTGATGATAAACTTGCACCCATTGTTACATAATATGTTAGCAAATATATCTTTTTTTTATTAGCCCAACTCCACTCCTTAACAAATTTATTAGGCTAGCCCCCATTAATAATTTTTGGAGAAACCCTGTACAGGTCTTTAAGGACACTATTTCGTTTGCTTGCTGGACATAATAAAAGTTCCAGATTATGTGATCTGTTTTAAAGATGGCATCTTCATGGTATGTGAGTAAAATTGATTATCCTTTCTCTATCAGTTTGTCAAGTCACAGCTTTCACATTATGCTCTATCTGCTACCAGTGAAGATTACCCTGGTCTCACATCTCTTATCTGTGTTCAGGAGTATTACAGTATTTGCTTTATGCATTACTACCAAGATGTTTTACCAGTAGTCTGGTTGGCCAGAAGTGAGTTCAGTTCCTCAGTCTGATAAAAACAGGTCTTTGCAAAATCCCCCAGGCCTCTTTTATCTCCCTGTGTAGTGTTGCCATGTAGTTTCATGTGCCTGCATGAATAATACATTTTCCTGTTTTCCTGTGTAGGAAGAAAACTAAACATCATGTGTACAAGTGTATTTCAACAAGCTTTTAAAAGTATCGTTACATGTATTTCAGGTAGTGTAGAAAAAAAGGGATGGGTGGAGTGGGGACTATCTTGTAGTAAATGGATCATGGAATGTTAAGGAAAGAAAAAGCATCTATTGACTTGTTTTACCTCTCATTGGTCTGGACGCAAAAATTTTTGTCGATCTGCAAAGCTGGGAATTAGTTATTACTTGCAATCTTTCGACTTCATGGATGTATTCATCAGGGAAGGTACTGCTCATCACAGGCATGAGGGTATCATACTGACCTACTTTTCATTCACCAGTGACTTGGCTTGGGTTTTGGAGTATTCATTGGAAGAGTATAACATTTTGCAGAATTCTTGTTTTATCATGTTGAGTACTGTAGAACATGCTGTGAATTTATTTATTGGAAGATCATAAGGGCTTTCAACAATCTAATTAAAATGAGATCTCCACTGTTATACAGGAAGATCTGACAGCAACCGCTTAGGGGTCATGTTCTGGTAACCTGTTATTACCATAATTGCTAATTTTTTCAACCAATCAGATGAAGTCTTATATCTTCACATTTGGAGACTTGAGTAGTATGGATGAAGAGCATGAATGTGTACTGCATGATTTGATTCAATTTCAGATTTTTGAAAGCTGCAATTCCGTTGGCCAATTCAAAGGTCACCAGAACATGACCCTTAAGAGGTCGTCAACAGATCTTCATGTAGGACAGCGGAGATCTGATTTTAATCAGATTGAGGGTCTCAATTAAACATAGATAAGATTGCATGTTAGCTCATATCTGCAACTAAACATATATACACCGCTCCCACGATAACTTGCAGACCCATTTATAACGTGGGGCCAGGTATAGATAGATTTTTTTCTCTAGAAAATGCCAAAAGAATTGACCCTTATTTGTTGACTATGAATTGCAATTAAATTGCAATAAATGAAAACCTGATATATTCCTCATTTTATCATTGAACATACACACACACATGCACGCAGAGACACACACACACACACACACACACACACACACACACACACACACACACACACACACACACACACACACACACACACACACACACACACACACACACACAGTTGATCTGCCTGTAATTTAAGAACTGGAAGCAGTGACAATATTATTTATTACATACCATGGATGTCCTTCATGGCTAGAAATGTGATCGAAAGAAACGACAAAATCTCATTGACTGAATTTGAAAAAAATTTTTTGTTATCTTTGGTTTTTTTGAAGTCAGTTTATAAATCTCCATTGAACAATGATTTTGTTAGTGAGAATCCTTCCTTTGGGGATAATTACTCTGATTCATAATAGACTCTTATATTTTAAAATCAGGTCTGCAGTTTTCTTCATAACAGAGACCCTTTTGGGTGGTGGTGGTGGTGGTGGTGGGTTGATTGATGGATTGTTCCTTCTTACAAGGTGTCCACTTTATTGGGTTATCGTTAACTAGAGGGTGATCACCTTCGGTGTTATTGCCCGAATCGAGTAAATATTAATATAAAGTGTGAAACTATAGGTGGAATAGATAGAGATCTGAGCAGATACATAAACAGAATGACACGAGCCCCCGTACATGAAAAATAACAATTTAGTCAATTACATAAACAACCATGACAATGCATTACATTAGGAAGATACACTTCTTTTTTAAATAAATCATTCACCGAATTTCAAACACAAATATACTTATATAAATAGCCGATCTGTTCTAAATGATAGAATTGGTTCATCATAGAAATGAGTGAACAGTAGAAGACATTGCCTTGTCCAACTTCATAACCTGCTTATTTCCGGTTCATTCCAACTTCACTGTGGCTGTTCTTCTTGGTCCTTTCCACTTTTTTCTTCTCCAAACTTTCTATTGTCTTGCCTCTATCAGCCCTCGAACTTTGTGTGTGTAGGTGGATACGTAAGTACGTGATATATAGGTACTTGGATAAGTCTGTTGTTGTTGTTGTTGTTTTAGGGCTTAATGCCATTTTTCAGCACATGATAGGCTATACATGGCGGCCAGTATTAATTGTGGAGGAAGAAACTGGGAAATCCCCAGAAAGAACCATAGACTACGAGAAGCTACTGGCAAGCTTTCTCACATATCCACATTCACCGAATCCGAGACTCGAACCCACGCAGACAGAGGTGAGATGGCAGTGATCCGTAACGGAGAGTGCTTTAGACCACTCGGCCACTTGGGACGCCCTGGATAAGTCAGTACGAGGATGTGTCCAGTGGAGCTATTTCCCCTTCCAAAATAAACAGAGAAGCAACCTAAATTTCCTGTCAGATATCCTACTGGAAATAGATAATTACTCCCCTCTCGTTATGTCAGATATCGTCCTATTGGAATTCAAACGGATACCAAAGGTTATCTGGTCAAGCCAAAAATGGCAGACCATAAACAAAGCTAGTTTCATAAGATTAATGTACTTCCTAATGGCTATTTCAACCTGACTCACATATATCATCACACGAGACATAACAGTTCCCTTCTCGTCTCAATTACGTGAATGAATGAAATTCATTACATGGCTTAACTACGTTATTTCTAGCGAATACACACATTCAAGTCTTTAGCATATATAAAATCTCACTTCATGGCTTAACAACGTTAATTTCAGTCAATATGCACTCAAGTCTTTATCATACGTGAAATCATCTAAGGTCGGTGAATTCACACGGATTCTTGTAACTCACATCAACTAAGGTAAGGCATGAAATTCTTAGAATACCTATTTTCCTGTAACAATCAAGACGACACATTCAAATAATTTGTCATACTTGTATAAACAAGATCATTGTATGGATTCAGATAAATGAACTCAACACAGTTGTACTCATACCAAGAAAATTGATCTACGAATTTAAACAAATAAATTCATGCAAATATAAGCAAATAAATCAAGCAAATCGTTATATTGGTATCAATGGATTGCATGAGGTTGGTGCAAATACCTTGTGCTTTCAAGCTTTGCTCGCTTCTACCACCAGAATTGTGTCCATTAACTTTCCAGACATCCGGTCCCTTGGATAATTGTTTTACGAGTGAATTTCTTCTAAATTCAAACTCGGAGTCTCCTACATTTGTTTTCTCTTGCAGAAAAACGTAGACGGACTAAATTTTGCGATGGGACATATTAAAACCAAGAAATTTTGTGTGGGAACCATGCCCCCTCACCTAGTGTAACCAATCCGGATTAAATATATCTTCCGCCTTTTATAACTAGGCACCAAAATTGTGGTCTGCCTGAACTCTAGATTTCCAAATAACTGATTCTGGAAAATTGTCAAATCTGACATTTTTGATACAAAGATCGAAGTTAACCCTTTCCTTCCAGTCTGTCTGACTGTTAAATAAAAGAATGCTTAATTAAGAATCACTGCCTCTCATGACACAGCCATTAAAAATCTTTGCGGTATGGCGATTTAATACACACCGGTCCCCATAAATCCAATTAATCGTTCACCTGCCCAAATTAATGTGCTCTTTATAGATCGACAGAAATTTGTACCCTTACAGCCCCTTTTTTCACTGCAGCATGTCCCTGGATTTCATTATTTAAAATCCAACAGAGGCCTAAGTAGACTAATTAGTTCCATAATAATGTCTTGTCTTTTCTTTCAAGAAGATCAAAGGCACAGGCCCCATATGAGCAGTTTTCCATATTGGCAACTGTTTGTTAGCCAGCCAGGATATCAGGTTCTCAGTTCAGATCATATTCTCTCCATTTGCTTAGTCTCAGATTGTAACAGACTGGGAATACAAGTGTTCCAAGTATTGCCAAGATAATATTGCTTCCCATACAAATACATATTGGTTTTATTTACATCCAGATGTATGTGGCCCATTTTGGCAGCAAAGCAACAGACATTTGCTGGTTCCTTACAAGGCTTTTGGACAATGAGATTTGGAAATCGATTCCTGCCTCTAAGTTCTTTGCCTTTTGGATTATTAGCATTTAAAATTTAAAATTCTTGTATTTCTGAATGATTACATGTAATATATAACCAGAAATTTGACTAGGTCTTCTGACATGGGGCTTGGCACCCATGGAAATAGGAACATTGCATGCAGTCAGACTGAATTGGGAAATTAATTATTGCAAGAAAATAAAGACTACTGGTATCTCATTGGATTTATTTTTGTTAGGTATTTTTTTTGGTCTATTTTTTATTGTTACAAAAATAAGTTCTGAATATTTCATGTGGAATGTTATTTCCCTTTCTTTACCGGAATTGTAAATTTTCTGATCAAAGTTATGAAAATAAACAATTGTGGGAATCGGAATGGTTATATTTAGCCTTAGAATTGACCTACAGTAGGAAATCTGTGAGGACAATATCCGCTCATGACTTGTTTGTAAGAAATTTTTCTAAAATGAATTTGCACAATGATCTGTCCTGTTTTGTTTGTTTTTGAGCATTCAGATGTGCTTCTTTTTTGAGCAACCTGCAATGTAATGATTACATACCTTCATGGATAGATGATTTTAGAAAAGAATGACGAAGCATTTACATGTAATACATTGTTTGATGCACACAGGAGGATTATCTAGTTCAGTGAATGTAGAAATATCAAATATGAGGCCCAATGCCCCTGATTGTGAAAGCCCTTGGGATATGAACATTTGACATCCCTTTGTATCCTTTCCCCATCTTTAAAATAAAAATGAATTTGTCACAAATATCAGTTAGGTCTGACAGCAAAATAGCTTTGGATCTGTATTAGACAACATCATGGTCATTAAGATGCTTTCTTCCACAATATCTTTTGGTGCTTACTAGAAGGAGCCACAGTTGTTCAGAGGTTGAACATTTACAACATTTGCATGCCAAACTCGTGATTGAAAGGGTGTTTGTTCTAATTCTGTTGGATTAATTCAGATCTGCTATCATGGTGTGTCTTTGAGCAGGCCACTTTATTTAGCTTGGTTGATGTGCCTATAGAAACAAAACAAAACCAACTGGCCTACATGACATATAACTGCAGACTAGGAAGCATGCTTCTGTAATGGCTTCCCTTTGTGCTTCAGATTTACAGTATGTTACATCAGACAAATTATATAGATCTAACTATAGCTTTATGTTGTTTTCTTGAGAAAGAACTGACCATCTTTTCTCAAAGAATTAAAATTAGGTCATGGTTCAGTTGTGGTAAATGATTTGGGAAAACGACTAAGTAAAAAATCATATTCCAACCAGCCAATTTAATTTTGTTTTTGTATGAAAGGCTATTTTTGTTAATTTTTAGAGTGTTTTTGACATTATTTGGTATATCATGCCAATGAAATGGGAACTAAGTGCATTTCTTTAGGACAAACTTGGTACCAGCTCAGAACCATCATCACGCATATTTTAAGTGTTAGGTACATAATACATGTTGTACCTTAATACATGTTTTTTTATAACATACCAAACAAAAAGAACTGTTGACTGCTTTTATTTTAACAGGTAGTTTTAATCAAGCCAGTTCTCGGTGGAACATGTTTTATTATCAAGCATATCTCAGATAATGTACAACTTTGTGAACTTTCTTAAAATGACTTGGGTTTCATACAGAATGAATGCACTTTAATAATAATGAATATACATTGTTTAAGAAAATCTTGAGGCAGATCCCTTACAAATTTATAACATCGACAACATAGTATCATTTAGTTTATTTAGGGGTCTGTTGAAAATAAGTCACATAAAACGACATTGTTAAATTAATAGTAAATAATGAAGATAAATGTAGATTATGATGATTGACTTTGGTTTGGTTTGGTGTTTTATGGCACAGTTATACAAGGAGGTTATTTTGTGACAAGGCAGTTGGAATAAAATGCCATTTTGTGTGACTTTAATTTTCAACAGATCCCTAAATAAACTAAATGATATGGGGCCCTAAGTGGCCGAGTGGTCTAAAGCGCTCTCCGTTACAGATCACTGCCATCTCACCTCTGTCTGCGTGGGTTCGAGTCTCGGATTCGGCCAATGTGGGTATGTGAGAAAGCTTGCCGGTAGCTTCTCGTGGGTCGGTGGTTCTTTCCGGAGTTACCCGGGTTCTTCCTCCACCATTAATACTGGCCGCCATGTATAGCCTATCATGTGCTGAAAAATGGCGTTAAACCCTACAACAAGAACAACAACAACAAGAACTAAATGATACTATGTTGTTGATGTTTTAAAGCTGTCTAGCACTTTTTTACCCCCATAGTAAAAATAATAAAAAATAAAAAAAAAATCACATTAAATACATTTTTTTGAAATAAAAAAATAAAACCACCTCCCAACCCTAATTTTAAATCCAGTGCAATAGGAAATGCACATATTTATGTCTTGACCTAATTGTTATACATGCCTTGCTTTTCTTTATGGAAAATATCTGACTGGTGAATATGTGTTTGCCTTGGTTTTGTCTGGCAGAGGGAGAAATTGTAGTTCTCATTCTTCTGGGACAAGTAATGGCAGTGTGTTGCATTTGATGACCAACCATGGGGCAGTTTTCCCCTCGAAAATGGTTTTATCCCACTTTTAAGTTCTTTCATAGGGTAGCTGCACCCTGACTTGATGGTCAAGGGGAACACTGGTTGTCATTCACAGGCAAGACAGTGGTATGGTGAACTTTTGTTGTGTCATGTCCTAATCCTTGATTTTAAGCGGCGATGTCGGGGTACCTGCTGTGGGGTAGTTAAGATGAAATAGTTTCACTTTGTGATTTTGTCTAAATATATCATAAAAATAAAGTTTGCAATGATCTTCTTTTGTGTGTAGACTCGAATGTCCAATGTCCAATTTTGCACATATCAAGACAAGTGGTGCATTTTGTCCTCAGTAGCTACAAATGTAGCACTCAATTCATCATTATTTGCAATAATTCTTTTAAAAATTTATAATTATCTTTTTTTTTGTCAGAATCAATAGCAAAATTCACCTTTGCCAATTTTCTAGTTTTATTTTTAATCATTATAAACAAGTTTACAAACTAAAAGTTCCTTCTGACCAAAGGTTCTTTGTTTTTATCTCACTTGTCGGTATATGATTGTTATACTCAGAAGTTACCTTTTCTGGCACAAAAAACTTGAGAGTAAAGCCATGGCAATTATTAAAAGTTCATCTCCAGGGATACCATTATTGATGATTACATCTTGAACTGTTGAACTGAGGATTTGTGTAGGAGCACCTGTTTGGGTTTTAAACATCTGGATAAAAGTGGGCCCTAATTAACACATCTTATTATCACATCAGTATTATTTCAGATATAAAAATGTTAGTTGTTTAATGGCAGTACATTTCCTCATTGTGACAGTTTGGTTATCTTTTTAACATCAGCCTGTTTATGACTGCCATTTTGATTGCCATAAGGTTGAGTATAGCAGGGAATTAAGTTGGCAAAAGTAGTTGGGAAAGTTGCAGGATGGAGACAAAACCTCCCTCTGGTGGTCTGGGGCAACACCACAGTTTTGCCCTGCCCCCACCCCAAAGTTAGGCTTCCTTTCCTTGATGGAGAAACTTGAACTTTGTTTGAAAATATTTTTTTTGCATTATAGAATTAGGTATAAAATCAATGTAATGTATATTTTTGTGGAGTGCGGGTGGGTTGGTGACCTGCCAATTTTATAGGTTCTGTGCCATATTCATAATGAAAAGATTTATCATGCAGAATCAACAATAATTGAAATATGCTGATAGTTATTTGAATATAATAAAAAAGTGTTAAAAAGAAACATGGGGTAGAATGCAAGTTGCTAGATGATAGAATTATAGGAACATAAGCAAAGTTGAGATCATATAATGCATTATTTAATGCACATAAACTAAAATCAACAATAAAAGATAATCAGATTTAAAAGGGGATTATTGTGATGTCGACTGACCTGGGCAGAATATACTGTAGCCTTACTTTATAACACTACATGTGAAAATGTTAACAGATTATAAATAGAGATGACAGTGTTATATTCAGCATTATACTGGGGTCAGACTGACAGAAGAATGTTTGACATTTCACTGGTATCATTGTTATAAGCATCAATTTGTTTATCTTACTACATTACTGTTTCATGCTGACTCCTTCAGGCTGCACACTGATAGAATTCAGGGATAATTTCTAACAGATCACTTATCATTTAGCTCATGGTCAGCACTAGTTCAGTGTCATGGAGATGTGAAGAAGAAAAATGGTTTTTGCTTGATATCCTGAGTTCATTATCACCTAATTTGTCCAGACCTTATCAGTGGCTTGCATATATGAGAAAAAGACAACTATTTATTTTAGGTTATAAGGTCAGGGTCTCATTGACTGCAAGAAAGAAAAGAGATTCCCATAAATCTGCCTTTTCTAAACTTAGTACAGTGTGTGTGTGTGTGTGTGTGTGTGTGTGTGTGTGTATATATATATATATATATATATATATATATATATATATATAGAGAGAGAGAGAGAGAGAGAGAGAGAGAGAGAGGAGGGGGAGGGAGCTATTGATTTTGGTGTTTAGAGGTTATGGTCAGAGGTAAAACTGTTTTCACAAAATAACCAAGGTCCGGTGCCACAAACCATGACCAGACTTATTGCTTAGCTTGCATTTTGAGACAAGTGAGACAAGTATCAATTTTGGGATCAATAGTCAATGTAGCAGATTCTGAAAAATGAAAAAAGCTTTCCACATGATAACTAGAGTTCTTTGTCTTTTATCCTGACCAGATTTTGGAATGGTTTGCACTTACAATGAGGAAGACAACTATTGATATCAGAGTTGGTAGTTAGCTTGCATTTCAGACAAGAAAGTCAAGTATCAATTTTGGGATCAATGGTCAAGGTCACAGACCTTGAAAAAAAAAGGAAAATACTTTCCACAGAATAACTAGAGTTCCTTGTCTTTTACCTTGACCAGATTTTTGGAATGGTTTTATTTATGATGAGGAAGAAACATATTGATTTCAGAGTCAAAAGTTCAAGGATCTGCCAAACAAGAGTTTTACCTAGGTGTAAAAAGAAGATTTACCACATGGCAGGCATATAATGTATCCATTGTGGGACTCTCATTTGAAAAATGTATTGTGGAGGGATAGTGGTTGATATCACTATGTTCTAACTTTGTCTAGTCCAAACTGAATTTGTTGACTTAAGCGAGGAATCAGCACAGTTAAAGTCCAAATCAAACCACACAGAGAACACAAACGTGTTTTTCTTTCTATATTGTACCAAAAATGTGAATTGCAAGTGTAAATCTGCCTAATGATACTGCAAATAGACAATTCCTTTAGTTTTTAAAATTAGATGCTTCGCTGGAACAGGGATTGATTTGAGTTTGCTAAAATTGCTAATCAAAATCAAGTGCTAGAGGGAATCCCTCCATTCACCCCACTTACACAGACATTTGTCATGTACAGTTTGTGCTAAATGAATTAATTTAGCCCTCTGCCAGCCTTTAATATTTTTGTGCATTGCCTCAGGCTCAAATGTGGTGATAATAGGGATCATTTGTGATACATAATGGAAAATTTGCATGATAACATATGTGATCTGCAAGATGAAACCTGTTTATAATTGGAGCCCTAGCTGAGCACAAGACCATGTATTAACAGTGTACAGTTTCGTTAGTAGTGTGAAATCTCCCTCTAGTACTATTGTACCTTTCATGCATTTATATACATAAATTTGTTTTCAGTTTTGATAATTTCAGTTGAATAGTGCTTTGATCAGATCAACTGATGCGTACTGAAATATCAAACCATTCATGTCTGAACATTCAAGTTGGTTGAAATTTTTTTCTTGTGTGCTCTGTCGTGTTTTTAAATGAAGAAAATAAAAGAAAAAAGTAAAACAAATTGCATGTTTAGGCTAGTAAATAAAAATAGTATTCTTTTTGAAACTGTCATTTAAATGGGAATTCCATGTCTTGCAATCTGTTTTTACATATACATCATGTCCAGATATATAATTCTGTGCGTTCTGTATAGTTATTTCAGTTTAGTGTTGTTTATGAGATACAGTACTTATTTTCATGTATTTGGTGGTTGCTGCAAAACTGAAAATTTGTACATGTAACAAAAAAATAATCTTTCATTAGAAGCAGTAGAACCAATTTCTGAAACCTCAGTTTAAGTATTTTTTGCAAAACAACTCAGAGCATTGTGTACAAAAATAAATGCATTCACAGTACTTGGCATGGGGGGTACCTATTTTCGTTGATTTCATTGTTCCTACAAACCAGAAATTTAATGACCCAATGAACAAAGACTTTTGTGGAAACAGTTGTTCTTCTTCCCCAGTATACATATTTAAGTAGCAACAAAATCTCTAAAATTTATACCCAAATAAAATTCACAATACTATGTGAATTTAAGCTGTTAGAAAATATGCCTCATGTCCAACAATACAATATTCCACAATTTATCCATGGAGCCATAGAGTGCAGTTTTGTAGTGATACTACCTCATACTGAAGTACATGATACATATAAAGTACACCCTGGTTATAATATTATCGATGGAGGCCAGAATGTACTATAGTATTGTGAGACTGTCTTATGAACTACATACTACATACAGAGTACACCTTCATTATAACACTGTCTGTGGGAGCCATAGTGTACTGCCCAATAGTAAGGCTGCCTCTTCAGGTGGTCTTATAAGAGGGGTGGCCTTTCTAAAGGGAATTCATGCAGATGTGAGTAATACATATAAAGTTTGGAAGTTGCAATTCATTTTTAATTATTTCGTTTCATTTAAAAATCAGTTAAGAATTTGTGTGATTCTGTGTGATAAAAAGTTGTATCAGTGTTAAAATTTAATTTGTTCATTTTCTTGCACTTTAGTGTGTTTCCGAATAAGTGTAGAGCAGTAATGAACAATAACTGGTCAAGCATTTATTTAAAGAGCAGAACTAAATTGCAATGACTTCATTTTGTTAATGTAGCTTTTGGGGATAAAGCATATAATTGAAGTTGCATTTACACAATAGAAGACATACAAGGGAATATAATAATGGGCACTTATTTTATTATATGTACATGTTGTGGATAGTTCAGTAAAGGCATGCACTTGAGAATTAAATGAGATGATGTTTTGTAAAAGCATTTATTCCATGAATGTCATCTACTTTCATGTTATTTTAAGGATCTATCAGTTTGTAAAATTTTGGATAGCCTCTGGTGTAACTGCAATGTCATTTCGAGGTCATTGCTGTAACTTAACCATTTCATCACAACTAAGGTAATTAAGTATAAAAACTTAATAGAAATACACTTTATGAAATAAAGTAAATCACTCTACATCACTCCAATGCATGTATTACAGTGCCATACAAGCAGATGATAAGAATGGTTTCCAAAAATGAAGATGTCTAATCCAATTTAAGGCTGAGAAAAATAAGTTTCCTCTTGTGCTTGTTTTAAAATTAGGATAGGCAGGTCTTTGTTTCAACATCATAATGTGAATTTTACATATTAAATGTGATTTTTTTTTTGTGATTTTTTTTTTTTTTTTTTTAAACAATGGCAAATAAATTGCTAGGGTCGGCAGTGAGAAACATATTTTTTAGTTTGGAATAAGATGTGTTTAGAAAAGACTTTTCTTGTGTCTAGTTGGTCATAAATGGAAATGACGCCTATCTGATATCTAATATGGCCACCATGGCAGCCATCTTGAAAATTTTGTTATTGTTACTTCTTCAAAATGCATAATTTGTTTTGAACAATAAATGTAAACTTATTTTTATCTCGGGTCATGAAAATATTCTGAAGTTTTAATTTTGAAAAGAGGCATGTTTAATGCTCAACAAAAACTAGAAGGATGCCAGTAGAGGTCATCACAACATTGACTAATGAGGTAGGTAAAAGTCTATCTTTGTAAAATGTAGATTTTATATGGAGAATGAAAACAATGTTGGTTTGTTTTGTTTCTTGGGTTTTTTTTCCCTCAAGTTTCCTTTAACTTAATATTGAAAATTTGCCTAGGATTTATTGTAATACAAGATATGCCATATGTTTGATATGACATTATGACATTCTTGTACATCCAACCATTCAAATCTAAGGATTTTGGAAAAGTGGGACAAAGTCGGATAGCACAGTAGTATCTTACCCAATATTTGATGACCATAACTATGAAACTATAACTTCTTTCTTTGCTAGGATGAAGTAGTTTATTCTATGATAAATGTAGCTATATTAATCATCGGTTTGAGCTTAAAAGTAATCCCAGGTTTTCCCTGCTGAGTATCCTCGTGAAAAATATAATCCCAGGAGAAACTTTGCAGCTTTCATTCCCAAAGAACGTACATATGAAAGTACATGAAACTATCTGAAGTAATAAAAAAAAGGCAAGTTATATTGGTCTGAATGGAGGCATGTATGCTGTGCAAGTAACTGGTCATGTAGATAATGTATAAATAAACAAAATATAGGTCTTCAGAACCGGAACAATTCAAATCCTTTGCTTTGAAGCCTGAGACATGTTAAAACTTATTTGACAAGTCTATTTTAGCTGTACTGGTCATCCACCAGAATAGTTTTGGAATGATCTGTTGTCTGTCATCCATCCATCTCTTAGCACAACTTTATCACTACTCTTCCTAAACTATTTGGAGGATTGCCATGAAACTTGACACAGATTTACACTGTGGTTTACTTGATTGTAAATGAAAATGCTGCTGCTTGGATCTCCAGTATGGCTGCTACAATGACCATCTTGGAAATTTTGCTGTTGTTATTCTTCCTGAATGGATGGTCATATCAGCATATGGTTTTCACTAAAATATTGCTTATGATGTATGGTTGCGAAGGTGGCCATCTTGAAAATCTTGTTTTTGCTAAACCTCCAGAACAAAATATCGATACTGTGCTTGCACCAAAAGACTTTTTATGATGTCAAGTTGGTCCTAAAAGGAAATGGTGCCTGTCTGATATCTAATATTGCCGTCCATCTTGAAAATCTTGTTATTGTTACTTCTTCAAAATGGAAAGTCACATCAGCAGGAGGTTTGTGCCAGGAGACTTGTGCCATGTTGTACTAAACGAGTCCCACAAGGCTCAATTTTAGGACCAATACTATTTATATTATTTTTAATGACCTTCCACTTTACTGGGGGATTCATTTCATGTACAGATCTCTGTAGATGACACAACATAATCAGACATCCAAAACAAAAAGCATGAACTGGAAATTTCCTCAAGTGATGCCCTCAGCAAACTGGACAACTGATGCACATGCAGTTGCATGGTTGTAAATACTGCTAAAACTAAAATATTACTTACCTCTTACACGGTAAATAAGAACAAGTCTTGATAGTGATGAACTGTGTCTAACATGAAGGATACAAACTGAGCTGTCATAGACTACTTGGTGTTTTGGCTGATAATAACTTATCATGAACTGAATTATAAAATATATCAGTAAAAAAAGTTATTTCAGGTTTATGGCATCTGAGTAGGATATGACATTTTCTCCCTAAAAGGCATGAAAAACTATTTTATAATAAATACAATCCTGTTTAGATTGCTGTGAAATGGTATGGGGCAATTCAAATGATGAAAACATATCAAAGCTAGCACGTCTTCAAAAAAGAGCATTTGAGCTAATATCAATCCAAACAGAAACCGGGTAAAATTTTGTAGATAAGTTAAAAATACTACTCATTAAAGACTGAATCCAATTGAGAAAAGCCAAGTTAATTTACAGGATATCCAATAATAGTGCTCCTGTATATTTATAGTAACTATTCCAGTATGGGCTACCTGGTAATACTCCCCACCTGCGATTCAATGTCTACCAATTCCCAAACCAAATAAGAAATTATTGTACAAGGTTTCCATTACATTGGAATGTTGAACTGGAATTGTATTCCAGTTGAAATTAGAAATGCCCATTCTGTTTCCTCCTTCCAAGTCCAGTATATCCAGTGGCTTCAGAGATGCAACTGAAATGAGAATGAAAACTACTGTATTTGTATTCCTGAATGCCTTTGGGCATCGTTAAATATACAACCCATCTGTTTGTCATTAATTGCATATTGCATGCATAATTGTGAAAGTCTGCTTTTCGGAGGTGCAGGGGGAGGTGGCAATTTAGGAAAGAATCGACAGATCCAAAGTTCACATAATGTCAAAACGAGTGGACTAGGAAGAAAATCCAAATGTTATTGGACTTAATGAAAAGTGAAATGTCTTGGAAACTGAATCAAACCATACAAAAGCTTCTTATCTGCTTGTACAACACTTCCTTTCATATATATATATCACACACTTGCACCAGATGCAGGAGGTCACTGGTTCAAACCCCAGCCAAGTCATACCAAAGACTTACAATAATGGTACTAGCAGCAGGTTGGCCTGTTGTCGGGATAATGTGATGGTGGGGCATGATGCTACATGTCTGCAGCATGATGAACTTGTGCTAGACATCACTATAAACTGCCAAACTGCAGACATTGTTGCAATATAACTGAAAAATTGTTAAAGCAGTGTTAAATATCCAAATCAAACACACACACACACACACAATCATGTTACATCTTGGGACAAAACAGTCAGTGGGGATGAATTCTTGAGCTTATTTTCTAATATACATGCAATATATTTTTCAGTTTGTATTTCCATCTCATTGGAACTTTTGATTGTTTTTACTTTTTTACTCACTAAATTTAGAACATCTCAAGCCAAGCCTCTTTATTAAGGAAAGAAAGCCTTGTATATTCATGCCCCAAATCCATTCCAAATTCCATCTCTGGGAAAAGTTATTTTGTATAGACTCTTTTAATAGGCATGTTTATTCTAGGGGATTTATCTTGTCGTGTCCAGGTGCTCATGGGTGATAGTCGAGGTAGTTTACAAGATAACGCAAATGTTTGTACATTTTGATTGTGAAGAGTCTTCTACGTTTTTTGGAAATGCCTCCTGCAAAACGCGTCAACACTGGCATGGCATTAATCTGTGTGCAAGGTGCAGATTGTAAGAAAATGAAATGTTGATGAGGTCTTTCTAACCATCCATGATTCATGTAGATTTACAAGGTCTTCGGTTCTTTCATCTTTTGTGCAGCTTTGGAACAACATGTGAAGGATGTTACATGACAGTTCTAATCTTCCTGTTGAGATATTTGTTTCACCAGCATAAATATTTGTGTAGCAGTTTTCATAATTGTGCCAGAAGATTGATGTGCTCAGACTGAACAAACATGAGTTGTGGTCATTACAAAAACATTAAAAATGCTTTTGCCATTTAAGTTTAATCTAACTAACAGTCTCAGATTAGTTTTTAAGTCACAGATTAAGACAATTTTCAGTTTTGCTGCATTATGTTCTTGCTTGTAAGTAAGATTCAACTGCATAGACCCAGATCTGCCATTACATAATTCACCAGCAGATCTGGGTCTGTGCAGTTTCTCAAGAATAATCGGTGGAGTTGGACCAAACTTGTAAACAAGTATATACGGTACTTCTCAAAGGTATAAACTGTTTAAATTATTTTGATACTCCACTATATCACAATTTTATGTGTGCACATTCTTCAGTAGTGGTATTTGAAGCCTAATTGTTGATTAGCTGCAGTCTTCTGTTTTAATTTTTTTTAAATGGTTAAACATCTCCAAGAGATTGTTATAACAAACTTTTACACGTTTGACAACTCCAGTTGACAGCATCAAATGGGTTTTTAAAAATGGTAAACTCAAGGGTTGTAACAAATACAGGGGGTAGTGAATATGATACATGCCATGAATACAGGGTGATGAATACGAATATTTATTCATGAATATTTAGTGAAGAAAAACAAGAATGAAAAAAGCCCCCCAAAACAGAACAGTTCTTAATCTAAAGTTAGTTGACTCACAGGTTACTCATTGTCTTAGTTACTAGTCTTTCTTAACAACATAAAAGCAGTTTAATAATAATATTCTTCTTTAAAAAAGACAAGCATAACAACATGCTCTGGTTTGAGAGCTGCCCTTTCGGCAGTTGAAATGTCCCCTGCAGTACTGAATACTCTCTCACTTGGGACATAATTTCAAATATATTTTATCAGATTTTAAGCTTGAATTTTAATCTATAATTGTTATTGAAAGCATTTACAAATATTGGACCATAAAGACTTGATGACAACAACGAAAGTTCATAAATTAATACTAAATAGTAATAAATACCTGATAATGTGTCTGCTTGTGTGTACATAACTTGCGGATAGTTTCGGCTTCTTTTATTACATATTTATCACCTTCTTTGTACTTCAGAAATCCAAAGTATTATTTCATACAGCCGATTTTTATTTAGCTGATAGCTCAAAAATTTCAACCTCAGCTGACATTTTTGAGGGAATTGCAAGACTAGTTTCTATTTGTTGTAAAATGTGTCCTTGGAGAAAAAAATTGACTTGACATTTTTGTCAGTAATAACTATTAAACAATACTGATAAAGTTATTATTCAAAAATGGTACACAACTTCTATTAATAATTTTTTGAAGTAATTTAAAAAAATGATACAGTGTCTTTCCAGATTAACCCTTTACCTCATAGAGTGTATGGTTTTTTAGCCCTTCGATACGCATGTAGCAGAGTTACCCAGTGCAGTGCGTTATAAATAGAACACCTGTTACCAAGTCTAATCCATACACATAGGCCTGTTAAGCAGTGAAGTGTATGTTACGTTTAACAGCAATTTTAACCATTTTATGTTTTGGTACACATATATTATGTATGGAAAGATTTAAGAGTAAAATCCGATCGTTATAGCTGTATAATTATTTTTCACAGAAGAATTTTTTATGTATTTCAAAATCTTGAGAGAACTCGTTCACCATCAAGTTAGTGAAGCCGTGTGACCAACCATAGCTTCCATTTTTCTCATACTCGAAATTTACAAGTTCTTTGTCTGCATCTACATCACTAAATCAGCTGAATTTGATAATTTATAAAAACTAATGGCTTCCTATATCATTATCAGAGCCTTTACCTAAGTTATTGAAGCTTTCATAGTTGTGATTCTAATCGTGAAAACTCGAGTAAGTACTGAACAAAATCTGTGACCTCCATTTTGGAGAGTGGAGAATATGACCCAGTTACTTTAAATAGCAGATTATGACCAGAGCATAAACAGCGACCACGTGATCTGACATAATGGTCACTCACACCAATGAATGTAATATCTAATATGGGGTTTTCCCCAAAGGTGGCGCTACAAAAACCCGCTCAAAATGGCTGATGTTTACAGCAGACATCTAAAGGTGCTTACATGCAGATGGTGTAGATGTGTCAAAATGCGCTTGTATGCGACTCAGGTACAGTCATCAAAAGGTGCATGTATGCGAATGCAGTAGATGCGTCAAAATGCGCTTCTGTTAGGTAAAGGGATAAACAACTTGACATAATACATTTATACTGTGACATAAACACCAAACTTTAAATCAATGAAAGGTCAACTGTATTCTAAAATATGGTTAGTACTGGACTATTTGGTACACATTAAGATCTATATTAAACTATTTGTCCAACATACCTATCTGACCTCACCCATGTGTACACACCTGCAAGATGCTTACGCTCCTCTTCTGACACTCGTATTCTCATCATTCCCACTATGAAGATGAAATCATATGGACAACGCTCTTTTGCATACCAGGGCCCAGCAACGTGGAACGAATTGCCCACTGCACTTAGACACAAAGACACAGTGATCTCATTCAAGAGCGCTCTTAAAACTCACCTATTTCAACTGCAAGAACAGACTTAAAGACCTAATAATGTATCCTTGCCTTAAATATTTACAGCATATTTTCTGTTTCTACTTTCGTGGTGTTTGTTTTTAATTTTGTAATCATATCATTATATATGTTTTTAAGTGTTGTCAAATGTTGTAAAGCGCTTAGAGCTTCTAAAGATTAGGCGCTATACAAAGTCCTCATTATTATTATTATTATTATTAGGAAATATTCTAATAACGGTGCAGCGAATACCTAATACAATTCGAATATGGGACATTTTCAGTTTACCGAATATTCAGGTGTATTATTACACCTATAAATACAAGTCACACGGGTCATGTAGGCATTCAACACCCAACTATTTCAGTAATGGGTGTCATTTTTTAGAATTTGATTCTTCATATCTTTAAGTGGCAAGTATTCACTTCATTTGGATTCGTATACATCTATATTCCTTTGTAGGGTCATTATTTAGACACCCGAAGAGGTGCATACGGCAAAATCAATGTTAAAGTACGTAGACATATTTGGACAAAATGAACCTAAAGGTTGATCCTGTACATTTGGATTGAATGTCACGTGCTGTGATGTTACAATGAAAGCTACACATATTGTTAAACAGATTCATACTACCCTCAGTTGTGATGATTCCACTCAACATGCTCTTGGCACTTAGTACTTGCAGAAGGTAAAGCGTTAAATCAATTATATATGGCCTCAGACCAAGATTTTTTTTCATTTTATGTGTAAGGATGCCACTTGAACAATAACCGATAGACTTCTGTAACTTTTTGCTATACATTAACCAACCTTAGTTAACAAATCCTGCAAGGCTTCATCATAGTTTCTGACAATACCATTTTTGACAAAAGGAGGGGGGGGGGTTGCCTCCTAAAGTTTGTTTACGAATAGACCTTGCTCTGTTAATAATTTTTTTTTAAAGAATTCAAGGTTACTTGTATCTTAATTGTACTCATCAAGAATCGTAAAAGAAAATAAGAAAATCACACCAGAAGAAAGCCATATAAGTAATTTAAGACATTTTCATCCCCTCTCCTCCCCAAAAAACCCTCCACAGGTTTGTCCTGATTATTCATTTTCTTTATTTCTGCAAATTTTTCAAATTGTCCCACTGCTTTCTGATGAGTCTCCATTTTCCCCTATTTCAGTGACCACTTTCCTGTCTTTTTTGAGCGCATTATTGAAGTGGAAACAATTTCCAAGCTGCCATCTTTCTGCTTTCATAGAAAATGAATGTCCTATTTATCATAACAGATTTGCAGCAGTAGCAAACTGATGCCAATACAAAGTCACCCTTGGGTTAGACACATAACTGGGAAAGACAGTTAATTTATTGCTGGCCTAGGAATGGATTTGGCTCATGAGCAAATTAATGGAATTTCTTGTTTGTAGTATACAATGCAAGTTCTGGTTGCAAAAACTGGCCTAAATGGGATTTTGCTGTTAAGTAGTAAATGTGATCATGGTTATATATGTTTTGCTGTTATATTTAGAAGATTCCTTGTTTGAGGTGCCATTTCAGCAATTTTGCAGAAATGGGAACCAATCCTTCTTTCTAACTCGCTAATGGAACAAGGAAACCTGAAACAAATGGACTTGTCTGCAATGCGTTTTACATGGCTTTGAGATGGTTTCCAGTATTATATTTGATAATGGTTTTATATCATAAAAATAAACAATATAATGAGGCCATTCTGTTAATATTTTTTCAGAATGTTAGTATTTCCTAGAGACAGTTAACTTGATTGTGGATTCAGTATTTTTTTCATTTAATCAGCCAATTGCATTATCTGATAATAATGTAAATTTACTTATGATGTGTATTAGTAATTTACAATAAGTATGGTAACACTTTAAGTGTATTGACTATTTCCAGCAGATGCTTTTGTAACTGTCACTGATGTACACCCACAACACTGTAATATCCAGGTCCTGCAGATGGAGTCAGGGTCACAGCATGGTACTGTGCAGTGCAGTGGTGCTAAATTTTAAATTATAATTCCTAAAGTCCTGGGAATGTGAAGACATTTCCACATATTTGTCATATTTTATCCAAGTAGTGCCTGGGAAGTTGAGGGTCATTTACAACTGACAGTGTATTACATGCAGTGCCAGGATAAAGCACAAGCATATGCCACTGTACTGTGTCCTGTCGAACAACAGTGGAATTTTGAGTTCTTGTTTCAGATTTGAATAGTCTAAAACCTTTTTTTGAACTGGAGCATATAATTGTGTAAAGATTATTGCAAAAGGGTTTTCTTTGATACTGATTGTAGCCCTATAATTACTTCATAACTAGTAATACAGTACAGCTTTAGTTGAAAGACCACTATGTTGGGTGACCGCCTGATATTTGCAGTACAATTTGCAATGCATAGATAAGAATTATTTTTGTTACCACTTTAGAGAGAACAAATGTTACAATACAATTTATTTGTTGGCAGTGATAGTCTTTCACATCAGGTTTTACTCCTGTGATATTGAACAAAATTCTCATATACTACCATATATTCTCACTTAACAGACAAGTCTAACTGTAAACTACATAGACTCAGTTCTTCCATCACATAATGCGCCAGCAGATCTGGGTCTGTGCCGTTTGTTAGTAGTAATCAGTAGGATAAACAACGTAGACAATGATCTGCAGGCACATTATTGCCCTCGGCAGATTAGGATCTTTGTTTGTGGTTTGACGACTTATAAGCAAGTATGTACAATATTATTCTGAATACTTTGGCACCTTTGATTATTTTGATCAATATTATTCCCACACATTCTGTAATCCAGTTGCAGATTCTTTGTATCATGTTTGTTTTTACATAAAACTTTTAGAGACTGAAACTGCAACAAGCTTCCATACAGAAGACATAGCATACATACATGCTGTCTCTCTCCACATGCCCGATGATCGGGCGGAGTTAAGTAGACCTGATAGCACTAACATGACTTTAACTGGAAGTGCCTAATACATATCACAACATCGGTGCCTTCTGCAAGAAAAGGGCAATCCTCCTGTCAGAAAATGGAAAAACTAAAGGTTTATTTCTCCTAAACTGGAGTAAAAAAAACATTGAGCTTCAGTATTACTTGTGCAATATATGAACACCAATGATCGAATACATACTATCCCTTGGCCTGAATTTTCCCTTTAATAAGCATAAACACTTAATTTGAGTCAAAAACGGGCATACTAAATCTATTTGTTAGTGCAGTGTCCTGATCCCAGCATACCTCACATGAGTCAAGTGTCAGCACAAGATAGGCAATACATGGCAGTTGGTATAACTGGTGGAGGAAGAACCCTGGAAAACCACAGGAAGAACCACTGACTTGTGAGAAGCTACTGGCAAGCTTTTTCACATACCCATGTTAGCAGAGCCTGAGACTTGAACCCACGCAGACAGAGGTGAGGCAACAGTGATCTGGAACTGTGTTTTAGGCCACCCTGGGCCCCTTATTATAATGAACTTTAACCTCGTGAAATTAACCACTGAAGTGCACAGTACAGGAGTTGAATTCAATAGAGTATATTCAGCATTTCATGCAGTGTTCCCACGCTACCGGGAAATCGGGAAAGAGTCAGAAGAAATGATAATTTTTTTTCCCGACTGTGAAAAGTCCTTGAATTTCGTAAATATTGATGAAAGTTGGGAAAACCCCGGGAATTAATGCCATCACTTGACACCCGAAACAATCACATAATTGAGTCATAACTAAACTGATCATGAGTTAAATTTATCAAGTTTTAACCAGAATATTTGGAGGATTGTATGGATCATTTGGGTGCTTGCAGTAAACATATATGCTGAGTCAGTCCAAACACTCAGTGGATGAGATTTGTCTAGCAGACTTTTATTTTCAAAGTGAGCTCGATTTCTGTAACTTTCCTTACATGGAAGGTATGAAACCCAGACTAGCATCACAAGCGGCCAACATGGTGATGGCAAAGCGTAGCCGTTTATCGGATGGCCTAGCAAACTTTAAACGTTGTTAGATCGAGTGATACATGCATGAAATGGATATGAAAATTACTTATTTTCTCAGAAATTGTGAGTATTAAAATCGTTATGTCTTTAATTTGCTGAAAGACAAGATAAAACTACAGCGTTGATGAAATGTGACCTGGTACTCGTGATTTGCATTGCTAGTCACATGAGTACACAAATCTAACAACCTCCCATTTTCAAATGTTGTAGAGAAACAAATTTTAAAAAATATTAAATCAAAGTTGTGTAATGGTTGTAATAAAAATACAAAAACGAAAGAACACAAAATTTTCCATATTTATATATTCTGAGAACAACTTCTGGAGTTTTGTTGTATCACGTGACTACCACGTTGACATGTGCTCTCTACTTGATAAATCAGACTGGCCAGATTGCTGGTTTTTTTACAAAAAAGTATCTGACTTTCATTTAATATAATTGAATTTCTGTACAACAACATTATAAAGGAGTTTGTTGTTGATATCACATGACTATTGGACTTCCGATGTCGTCATTTGAAATTTGTGAAGTTATGTGACTATAATGCAAATGACGAGTATTGGGTCAGGTTTCATATATGCCGTAGTTTCGTCTAGTCTGTCAGCGGAGTAAAGACAGTACGATTATAATACTTGCCATTTCTGAGAAAATAGACCATTTTCCTATCGATTTCATGCAGGTATAAGTCAATATAAGTTTAAATTTTCTAGGCCCACTGGTAAGCGACTACCGTCTGTAGCTACCGCAGGGTGGCGGCAAATTCCAAAGTTTCAATATGCAATTGCAATGACCCCACACCCCAACCTAAATGTCCAAATATGAAAAATGGGGTGGGAATATTCAGAGGAAACCAGGATTAAAAATTGGACTGCTATTCGTTTTAAGCCAAATTTGTAGTCCAAATTGTTGATTCTCAGAGCTGAAATGAGAAGTTGTCATCCCTTGTACTATATATTAAAAACGATATACGCCCCTGTATCAGTACAGGTTTGGGGACTGGTTTAATGAATTGCAAGAAGACAAGTTGATTTTACAGAAAATTCAGTCCTTGCTTATACAACAGTATATAATTTTGAAGGTCTTTTGTCAAAATTTAAATCAACCCTTTTGAAAATGTTTTTTTAAATGATGATTTTTAACCAGATCGTCTTAAGGAGATTAGGTTGTTTGAAAAATCTTGTTTGGGATTTTATTGTCACAGATAAATTCAGGGTTAAACTCTTTTTGTTACAAGACATGATTCTAATTATTTGCATTTATTGTTTGTTTTTTTTTAAATACTGTAATAGGAACAGTTTACTTTCTATAAGATGCATATATATATATTGCTATATAATTCTTTGGAATTAAAGGTTTGAAAGGAAACAAAATTAATTTATATTCATTATGTTGCTCCCACTTAGCAACATAATGCAGGTCAGCAAAATAAAATTTGAATTTTTATTCTGTACATTGAAATGACTTTACATGCAGATTTATAGGAATATAATCGAACTTGTTTCATATGATACCTTTTATGGTTTTGTACATGATCATCTTTTCTGACTTAGATGTTTTGGAGAGTCTTGAAAGAGAAACATCTTTAGATTTAGAAAATGCATGTTTTATAATCTAAAATGTTCTTGAATTCCATTCAGTAATGGTCATATGTGAACCTTGAAAAAATTAATTTCATCTAGGAAAAACCCTGGAAATTTATCTTTAGAAAAGCGTGGAAACCATGATCATGGAATAAAATTTCCATAAATTGATGCTGGGTTAAATGTATAATATTTTGCACTAAGGATTTTACAAAATCAGGTGCTGAATAACCCTAATGTGTTGCTGTTTTGTAAAGTATCTGATCAAACTTAGCCATGATTACTTGGTGAAAATTTTCAGCTTTTAAAACCTGTGTGTAGTACTTATTCAAACGACTATTTGTCAGTTAAAAAGAGGTTGAAATTTACATTATTTAGAATTATGTAATGCATTTGGAAGATTCAACAAAAGGATTATAAAATAGTCCTTTTGATATATTTTTTCAAATGGCCACCTCATCTGGCAAGGGATATGATTGATGAAAACTACCTTTATTAAAACAGAATTCTTTATACATATATCCAAAACTAGTGCCTGCACTGTACACATATTTTTGTTATTTGGGTAGGTTTCTTGAACAGATTTTATAAACTGTTCACATCTTGTGTACAAGAAGAGTTAGCTCCCATTGACTTATGATTTCTTGACTTTAGAAGATCTCGATTTCTCTCTTTCTCTCTCTCTCTCTCTCTCTCTCTTGTACTAAATAACTTCTTTGGATCTGTTTTAGAGTCTGATTTAACACTCTGTTCAAGGTTTCAGAGAAAGGGACCACCAGGCATGAATAGTAATAGGTTGCAAGAAAATTACAATGTTCTGGGCATGTTTTTGCAGCTATTTCCATCCCATATGGAATCCTGGGATGAAGATATGTATGCTCATGATGGATATTTTGATGAGAGTATTGATCAGAAAGAGAGAGATGTCTTTATGTACTTATCAAGGCATGTGCGAGCATTATTACATCAAACAGAGTACAGTGAAACCTGTTTGTAAAAGACCCTTAAGGGAATTGTATCCTTTGGGGACAGATGACCTTTATAAAATGGTCAAATATGTCATTGAATAGAATAAAAATGTATTCATAAATATTCTTTGTTGAGAGGTACCCATGCAATATAGTGGCTGGCTACAACTTTTTTCATTGTACTAGAGTACATATGAATGTATGTATGTATCTTTGTATGTATGTATGTATATATGTATGTATGTATGTACATGTGCAATTCATTATAATTGACATCTTTATTCCTTTAAAATGTCTAGTGATGACGGTCTGTTGCTTTTAATAAATAACCTGCAAAAAGTTCACTATCATATCTTCAGCAGACCATTGGGAAGCGATGCAGATCTCAGGTTCTTCAGAAAATGAGTTATTTATTTCGACATGTATTGTGCATTTTCTGTCGTACAAGTAAATACATATAATTCATATTAGATGTTTGAACATTGATACCTATAGGAGGCATGAAGAATATTAAATATTAGACCTGATCTAAGTACAGTTCATCTTGATCCTGTAATGTGAATATTTACATAAATGAAGTAGACCTATTTGCTTGTAGTAATTTATTAAGATGGGTCATTGGGCTTTGGATATTTGCAGTATTATGGTCAGAAAAGGTTCTAATGAGGGATTTCATGATATATTCTTTGTTTGGATTTTAATCACAAACCATCATTAATCCTGGATTTTACATATAAATTATTGCCTTTTTTCTTGGAAGTAGGCAGCATTTCATAAATTATAACATTTACCATACAGTTGAAACTCTATTTCAACTCATTGAAAACACTTAGTTTACTTGTACCTTATCCACCATCTTGTATTTATTTCTTACAAATGTAAGGATATATTTTTTTATGCTTTTATTTGCAAGTTTCTCAATAAAAACCCCCAAAACAAATGCTAATACTGATTTCTGGATTATTTTGATCATTACTGAAATTAGAGAAGCTCCAAGGGTGAAAATAGATTACCTCTTCAATAGGCATAATAGTTTTTCTATAATTACATTGAAAATAAAATTTTTAAATCTTGGTTGCTTTGACATTGACCACCTTCAGTTAGTAATAACTGGTTTTTATTTCATGTTACCATCTTATTAAATGCCTGTTGTAAGGTGGAGTATAGTATGTTATGATATCCATACGTCTGTCAGTATATCTATCAGTTACCAGTTTAATTTCTGCACAATAACTAGAGTTGTCCACTATCAACAGTTACTAAACTCTGTGAATGGCTTGCACTCGGTGTAAAGAACCCTATCAACTTTGGGATAAAGAAAACTCGAAGGAAAAGGTTTCTGCACAATAACTTGATTTCTCAACCATTTTCAGTTTTCAAACTTTGTGGATGGCTTGCATTTGAGGTCATGAAGAAGCCAATACATTTCGGAGGCAAAAGGTCAAAGATCAAGGTCACTGTCAGAAAGAAGAAAAATCAGGAGCAGAGGTTACTGAGATGGAATAAATTACAACATCAGACTATATGGCTCACTATGCCATTGATGCAGTCTAGATTGAACACTGCATTAGTTCTACATCACAAACTGAAACCAAACTTTTTAGATGGCTAGAACATTGGGCTAGGAAGAAGCTTATTGATTTTGTGGTCTAAAAGTCACATGTCAAGGTCAAGATCACTGTGAATGAAGGGAGAAATGTGGTTCCTGCATACATATTTAAGATATCTGTATAGAAGACTATTAAATATAGGCAGGTATATAATTGCCATTCATGGCACTTTCATTTTTTCCTGTTGTTAGGAAATTAAAGAACCTGTAACTATATAGAGTTTTTATGCGTGTCTTTTAAAGTCAGGTAAACTGTTTATTGCCTTTTCATAGATTGGATGACTTTTGGAGCTCCACAGTCAAGCCCATCTGTGAAAGGTGACCCATTTAAGTCACATGAACTGGGTCATACAAGAAGGTGGCCTTTATATACAGGTAAAAATAGTTGGATGCTGTACATGGGTCATTGTCATTGCTTTACATTTTGTTGGTATATATTAAATAAAGGTACCAATTTGGGCTTTTTAAAAAAAAATTAGAGCTATACAAGGGAGTTAATTGAATAATGTGTAAGTGGCACAGATAAACTTGATTTGTAAAGGGGCTCCATTTCCTCAGCATTAGATTTCAACATTGTTAATTTTCTGGTGCCCATAGTAGTAAAGTTAGAATATTTCTTGATAAAAATAAAAATAGTGAAATAATTATCTGTTAGTGAAATAAATGCACAGATGCATGTGTGTAATTCTTTGTTTCAGGAGATAAACAGTATGGCGGAAAACAAATTTGCCCTTCAGCATTTGCAAGCTTGAAAATTTGCTGTGCAAGTCAAATTTGGAGTTTATCCCAACTTTTAGCCAGCATGATTGGGAAAATTCAAAAGTTCATGCAGTTTCATGCATACTATCGTTCTAGACATGTAGATTGTTTAAGAATTTCTCCAGTCTGGATTTAAACAGCATGGTCTCATAATTTCTCCTAGTATTATGTGAAGTAGTCTGCTGTTTCCCTTGTTCCATGACATGAAATGTGCTTGACAAACAAGTCAAGACAGGCAGTCTGCATCTGGTACTTTACAAGCTTGCTGCTGCTGCAAATCTTGTAGTTAGGGTCTTGAAACCAAACTTGTACTGGCAATTACAGGTGCTTTGTTGCCTTTCAGAAACCTGTTTCCAGCTTTTCACAATTTCCTCAAGGTAGACCATATTGAAAATTGCATGTTCATTATTGTTTGTGGGGCCCATGTTTGTGGGGCCCATGTAGGGAGAAGGACAACCTTTTGCATCACTGTAGACCATACTAAAGACAAGAGCATAACTCTACTGGCTTTCCACATTTCTTTATTCAAGATAGACTGTACTGTAGCTGGATGTATATGTAGTGAGGACCATAAAGGGAGTTTATGAAAAGCGCTTTTAAAAAAAAAAAAAAAAAAATTGTCAGAAACCTGTGAAATAAAAATCTGATCAGTTATGGAGTTGGGAGGGACTTGGGTTCTTCTTAGCTTAATGCATGGAATTAAGCAAATGGTTCCCAACCTTTTTTAGGGTGCAACCCTAAAATGTGTTCTTTCTGAGCCTCAAGACCTTGTTTGTACATTTTTATAAGTTTTGCCACACTAAAAAAAAAATTATGGCAACCCATTGCAACCCTGGTATTGGGGACCACTGAATTAAGCAGTATTTTACCTTATTAGTTGCAAGGTTATATTTATCTTTACGAGACTGGAAATTTAAGTATAAAATATGGAAAAATGCATCTAACCTTTTATATAAGTTATTTCACTTACAATGTGTGTGTATGAATAGTCAGACATAATTATCTGTGCTAAAATACACACAGCTCATGTACTTCACATAAGAAGACACGAGACAATGTACTACACACTAACAGAAGAAGGACCTTATTGATGTAACATAAGGGGTCAAAAAGCTATAAAAATTCCACTTGCCCAGAATAAACTTGTACTCAGCTAGTTGTTATTGAAATAGAAAAACAAAATTTATATTAGTAAAATAATATTCATTTGTGTGAAAGGATGTTTTCTGGAACTTGATCTTTGATCTTTCTAACACCAGTGACAAGTACACTGGTAATTATTTATTAATAATGAAGAGAAAGCAAAGCATTTGCATGAACTTGATCAAACCAAATGGGAAACAAGCTTCTGGTAGAAAGTATAGACTCTCAATAAACAAAGTTGATAATATTCTCAACAGAACATTCATTTCATTAAAGTGGAACAGTGGTCAGCCCTGAATTGACACTCAACCGATTCTGCAGACATTTGAAAGAGTTATTAAACCCACTCAAAATTTTCACTCCCCAATTTTTGTCTGATTTTTCTGACAAGTTATAACTGAGTTAGGACTAGGAAATTTTAAAGATAAATAACAAGAATCTAGTGACATTATGTTTTTTTATCGTGCTGTGTAAAAATTTGAATTTGTTGCTGTCAGATTGATCAGATGTTAAAAATTCTCCAGGTACATGAAAATGGGTATTAGGATAGTCTTTGGGGTCAGATTCCTTTGTCATTCAGTCTTTTATTAAATGGAAGATGATCCTGCAAATCTGGACATGGGAATTGACATGTTAAACATAGGGTTACCTTTCTGTATTTATTGACTCCATTGATTGCTGTGAATACTGGGTCTAGATCAGATGTTAAGAAGATTAGCATGTTGGTTATTCATTCAGAACATTTCAGTACAGTGTTACAAGAAGTGCTGATTGTTGAGAAGATTAAACATTGGTGTTTTTTTGTTGTTTTTTTTTTTTCTTCTGGTGTGACATTATTGATTATTCCAGATTGGTAATATGGGGGGGGGCTCAACTTTTCGGTCAGTTCCAGATAAAGTATTGGTTTTGAAATATTTCAGAAAGATCATTGAGTGGACATTTTGCATCAGTTTTATGTCATACATTGTCAGGTTTATTTACTGTCTATTTATTGTAGTATGTGTCATGAATTTTATTTCTGTTATTTAATTTTGTTTTAAATTTCAGTTATCCAAAATAATTGATTTAGAATTATACTCATTCAAAATTACTGGCAGAACTTTTAAGGACCTACATGTACACTTTGAAAAAAAATAAACGTGGAATATTTCTTGCGTTAACCATAAAGAATCTCGTCCTAAGACTTCTTAGCTATACCAATGCTCTCTTTGGCTCCAAAGGTCACTTTAATGTATAGAATTCCTTGCTGTTAGTACCATATGTACAGATGAGTCAAACTGCTAACTGCACAGACCAGATCTGCCATCGCATAATGCGCTGGCAGATCTGGATCTGTGCAGTTTGTTAGGAGTAATCAGTAAAAGAAACAACATACACCCTGATATGCAGGCACATTATGCTATGGCAGATCAGAATCTTTGTTGTATGCAGTTTCACAGACTTATAAGTGAGTATTTATGGTACTTCAATTGAACCCATCTTGACAGACCACCCTTTCTGCCTACAAAATAGTCTCTAAAGAATGGTGTTCTCTTGGAAGAGGACATCACACTATAACAAATTAATCCATGCATTAAGAACCTGGTTTGGCTGAATGGGTGGTCTTGTACAAGTGGTCTTTCACAACAGGTTTTGATGTATAATGAACAATTCGTTTGGAACCTAAATCACAAAATTTGTTTTCTGATTTGGTGTCTGCAGTAGCAGTAGGCCATGGGCAAAATCTTTTAATTGCAATAAAGTTTAGTTGAACAGTATTTTTGTCTCGCTTGCTTTAGCAGCTGTCGGACATAGGTATCACTTCTCTGGCATTGATGTCAACCTCCTCAACAATCTTACTGTATATACTCGCTGATAAGACAAGTCCAACTGCAAGCTGCACAGACTCAGATCTGCCATCAAATAATGCGCCATAGGTCTGGGTCTCTGCAGTTAGGAGTGATCAGTAGAACAAACACAGACCCTGATCTGCCAGTGCATTCATTGATTGCAAGTCAGGGTCTTTATTTTTTGCAGTTGGACCCAATTTGTAAGCAAGTATGTATGGTATATGATTTGTATGTTTAAACAAAATTGTTAAGTTTGGAAAGCCATAGAGCATATAGATCATAATTATGTAATTTTTAGGTGGAGCAATATTCCACAGAACCCTTTCATGATATTTCCATCTTGTTTTTAATGATTTCATCCATTATAGGACTTGTTTTCAAGTGTTAGCTTGTTTTTACAGATTATTCGACTGACAGTGGGATAGGAGACCATTCAGCTTGTCCTGAGGTAGGCATGATTTTTGCGATAAAAGTCTAAAAATATATAATATTTTTGTACAAGTTAAGGGAGAAATTTGTATAAAAATTTCATATAGATGTTTGAAGAAATCCTTTGAATGGAAAAATGCTCATGACAAAAATATTGATAACTTTACTGAATTTCTGTAGCAAAAATTATGTTTATTCATGGACTTTTGAATGGTAAAAAAAAGACCTTCATACACAACATTAAAGAAAAGATTTCTCTGGGATGGATTATTTTGTTCCAAACCCCCTTACATTTTTTTGAAGAAAAATAAAAATGATGAAAGTATGTGCGTTTTTATTTTGGTTCATATATTTATTGGCACGGAAGATTAAAAGTTTTCCTGTCTGAGTTAAAACTTTGTGTTAAAATTTTGGGGAAATAAATAAGTGGACTACCTCTTGGCCTGAATCCATTCTTGGCTTTAATTCATCATCACCATCATTGTCAACATTGTCATTGTCCTCCTGTTCCATTCTTTAGCTCATTTAGAAAAACCTTGTGACGTATTTGATTGGATGGAATTTTGATCATGTGACCAAGTAGTTCAAATTATTCATTCAGTCATCCATTCCTTAATTCATTCATTTGAGAGGAGGGAGAAAATGAATTCAGATTCCATATAAATGAAGTATGTAGATGAAAAGTTCCTTGTGCTTAAATTTGCTCAATAGGATAAACAGATTATGGATATAAATTAGTAAAAATAATACTTCAAAACTCTTCAGTTGGCCATAGTTGAGCTGATGTGCCTTTAAATATCTTGCAGTTGGTTAATGAAAATTTTCAGAAAACTTGTATGGTGATTTGCATTCTGTGCATATCATCCAGAAATATTTTGCATTACTGCTACTAGTCTGCTCATGAACAATTCTTAGAAGAACTAACCCATTAAACACTTTTGAGAAAATAACATTCATATCCTGGCATTTTTTTTTAACGATTATACCTTGGGTCGTTTCAGATTGTCCAGGCAGGGAGGGCCAGGAACGAAAAAAGTATGTGCCTTGTTTCATTCTCTTTCTCCTCTTAATCGTCATCTGTCCTAACATCATATTCATGTTGCTGCATTGTCCCAGTATTGTTTCTACTGACTCTTGTAGTGTTACTAACATTTCCTGTTGAATGAATGGTCGGATTGCATGAATAGCAGTAGTTTTCTTATATTCATAATGTTCACCTCTTTTCTAGCTTTTGACTATGAGCATGTGGTAGATAGTTCTCATACTTCTGTGTGAAAAGTTTTTTTTATCAGTTTTGTATTTTCTCAGTGAAATGGTATTTTGTTGGTGGTACAGCACTCCCTTACTATAATGCCCATCATTATAACACACTGTTCTAAGGCAGGTATGGTTAAGAACCAATTTCATTAAGTTGTTGTAAAATTATATGTATCACGTACATCGTCATAAAGTGGCCTCATAATGAGATAGCATACTCAATGGCTCCCATGGAAAGCATTGTAATGAGGGAGTACTGTAGCAGTTGGAGATAATGGTTTTCATGTACAATGCAATAAACATCAGAGGATGGGACATTATTCTTCAGTTGTGTTAAATTTGAAAGAAAATAATCTCCGAGCTGATTCATTCATATGCAAACATAAAGCCTGTTTTTGTTAGCAGAGTCTTGAATTTAGCATCATCCAGTGTCACAGGATGTCAGCTTTTATTTTCTTTCTAGGAGTAACATGTCAATACAGAAATGTTCGATGTGGAACTAGTATTGTCAACAAGAACCATGACAAATAGATGTACTTTGCATGTGCATGGGTAAACAAATCCTTTAAATTTTAAAGTTTGTCAAACATCATCCCTTGAATGATTCCTTCTGATTTCCTCTAGATTGCTTAATTTGTACATTTATGCAGAATTCAGTCCATGAAAAATACAAGTCAGAGCCAGACTGATGGGACATAGCCTTGATGTCAGCTCATACTACTTTGAGAAAGACATTGAAATTTGATTGCATCCCAAAAATGATTTGTTTGACCCCTGTTAAACAAGCCCTTTGTTAACCCTTTCATCACTAAGTAACTTTGTAGGCATAGAGTCCTCAACACTAAGTAACTTTTGGAGTTGTAAACAAAATGACTTGTGGACTTTGAAATAACATAACTTTGCCAGTTTTAAAGATATCTGGCTGGATTAGGTGTCAAAATCAAGGTTAAAAATCAAATTTTATGACTAATTCACTAAAATGTGCATATCTATTACAACTGTTAAAATACAGGTGCAAACAGGTAACACAACAGGTAAAATAAAAGTAATTATCTATTTACCTCTTAGAAAACTTAGAAAGTTCCCAAAACTTCTTCTATTGACCCTAGATGTACTCATGAATAATTCCAGTAGCAACACAAATCATAAAATGCCTTGATTTCATCCAAGGTGAGATCTGTCCACACACCTGTATCGCCTCTGGCACGTTTGATTGTCGCATTCAAATTCGTTAGACAATGTTTCCAAAAACTTCGTCTAAATAGAATATTTTAAAATATTCCAATGCCTTCCTGGAGCCATCTAACACTCGGGTGGATCCAGCTCTCTCAGAAAACTGTAACAAATCTCTTTGATTTTCCAGTTTCGTCCAAACAAAATTACGTGGAGCATACAATTCCTCTGGTTCAAAACCTTCAAAGTCTTCTTCATCGTTATCACTGTCACCCACAAGTGCATGCCATTGTCTCTCCAGATGTCTTCTCTCATTTTCATCCAACTGTACTAAGTGGAAATTGGTAAAATCCTCTGATAATTCAAAATCTGAACTTCACTCTCATCTGATCTTTTTTCGAACTCCGCCATTTTGGATAAAAATTTCACCATTCGGAAAACTTGTTAAAAGTGCCTACTTTGTTCCATATTTCTAGTTGTATACAAGCTAAACTCACGAGATAATCCACATTTAATATCTACATTACAAGAAGGAAGTTTTTAGAGGTACCCCAAAATTTATATAGTCGGGTACTATAATGTTACAGAAGAACACTGCTCCAGACCGTAAAGCAGTCCATAGTGTTTACAGACTTACTTCCCCTGGACCAGAAAACCGGTCCATAGTGATGAAAGGGTTAACTTGGTTTTGTTATCATCTCTTTGTCATTCATATTAGTGGTGTATTTATAAAATTAAAGTACCTGTGTCTTTTTCAGGCTCCTTATTATTCAAATTCTGTGAGTGCTAAAGTGCAACTCAAGCTTAAAACATTCAACTATTATACATATTTAGCCTACAGGGAAAGGATTGCAAATTATAAGAAGAACCTGACAGTTCTTTGATTCAAACTTATAGCCAAATAAAGTTACAGAATGGTACAGATTTTAAACAAACTTTAGTTCCATGTCCTTAATCCAGTAGTTTTGAGAATATAGAGCCTTAGTTCATACAATGGTGCCCCTCTTGCATAGCCCCAGCAGGGGCTAAAAATTTTGTTCCTGACTTGGTGGTCAGTGACCAGTTTAATCCTATACTGTCAAGGTCTGCACATTGCAGAGCTTTGGTCTAACAATTAAGTTTAACGTGAAAATAGGTATGATCATTTGTGCCATAGATGTGTTCCTGATGTTATGGTGTAAGTCAAAAGTAATTATCCCATTGGATACTTGTAAATCGGGGAAATTCTTGGGCAGATGATAAGTTTTCAAATGAGGATTATGCATAATTTTCAAATAAATTAATACATATAATATGTACTTGAGCTGTGCACAAGTCAAGCAAATTGGGCCAGTGATGGCATAAAAACGAGCACAAGTTGCAAGTTAAGTGTTTTATTTCTTTATTATAAATGGCGTTAAAAAATAGCAAGCATCACCAGTATTTACTTAAGTGTATTAACATAAACATAACATGGGATAATTCGCACACGTCTTCACAGGAAGAAACATACACATTCCTCCATAAATTTTTAATTGTAGCAAGCATCCTTTTTGGACTTGGAACCTTTGCCATCCAGCAATGAAACGGGTACTGCACTAGTTCTAACATTCACTGTACTCAATTATTGCCTGCCAGTAAATCCATACTTACACAAACCCATTGTGAGTCAGCAGTCTAGAACATTACGTAATGTCTTTCAGTGGATGCTTGGTTGAATAAAGATAAACATTTGATTGACAAAGATGAAATAGAGCCCAGTAATCTGTGTATTTGCATGCTTTAGGTTCTAATTTCCAGTAATGTATAATGATATCAGACTCCCACTACCGAACAGTCAACTTCAGCTTACCTTGTTTTATTTTTATTTCTCTTTTTGGACATTTTTATTGTTAAACAGTTCATTTAAAAAAGTTATAAGAACAACTATAGTATTCTCACACCATCCTATATGTTTCTACCACCCTACTAAATTTAAAAACAGAAGGATATTAAAAAAAATGCAAAACTTAGTCATTTTAGTCATTGATTTATAAGTTCTAATCTGATTATCGCAGGGAGGGTGGGGGCAAACACTGTCAGCCTGTTGATGTTTCGAATCAAAAGGGGGTTTCTTAAGCAACACGGTCCCATATTTGCTTGAGCCAGTTTTCAAGCAACAGATGTGATGTAGTTCACAATCTTTGAAAAAAATCTCAACAGTTCCATAAATTTTGGATTTACATCTCTTTGAATATGTGTATGCAAGAGTTCCTCCTATTTATTTGTGTAGTTTGTTTAGAAATATTAAAACTGGACATTGCAAATGTTGGATGCAGATGACACAGTTCTTAATGAAATAGACTGTTCTTGAAGAAAGAAATGGAGAGTGGGCAGTCTGTTTGCTTATTTAAATCAGGAGCTTAAGTTTGCATTGAAATGCCAATAATTTGAGAGTGTTAGGGACCCCCAGGTGATAATCAGGTTAGAAATTATAAATCCAAGAATGAAACGACTAATTTCGTGGTTTTGATCCTTGATACTTTTTTTTTTTTAAATTGGGGGTGGGGGTAAAATCAAATGGGTAAGAGAATAATATAAGGCCAAAAAATTAATGTGTTTCCTATTGGACTGTTGTTAAAAAATTAGGGTAAGTAGGTAGGTACTTGTTTTTATAAACTCTATATATATATATATATATATATATATATATATATATATATATATATATATATATATATATATAATAATATAATAATAATGACTTTGTATAGCACCTAATCTTTAGAAGTTCTAAGCGCTTTACAACATTTGACAACACTTAAAAAACATACATAATGATATGATTACAAAAATAAAAACAAACACCACGAAATTAGAAAACAGAAAAGGATACATTATTAGGTCTTTAAG
>JAECUM010016027.1:0-51339 GCA_016617855.1 Megalonaias nervosa | reverse complement strand
TAACATGTTACCATATATATATATATCTGTGCAATTAAAAAAAACCTATTTTCCATTTCTTCTTGTTCAAAGCATCAAGCAAGTTGAAGCTGCAGTACCTTTACATACAATCAGATGCTATTTGAGGCACACGGAAAACTTTTGTGGTGGCTGTCAAACATTATTCCCCCTGGTTAAAGCAGGAAGTCTAGACACAATCCATAAGCACTGATTGCTTCGCTAAAGTGGGTTATTAGATCGGCATAGTCAGAACTCTTACAGGAACAGATATGACTTCTGAAGATTTTGACTTGTGTGAGAGATTTCCACAAACTTGACCTTCAAATATAATGTCTCAGATTGAGACACAAGATTCATGTGGCTCAGACTGCTCTTCAGCTTCTGTTTACAAGACATGGCCTCACAAAAGAGAGCTGAATCTTGTTGGGCCACTGGTAACTGACCAGACCATGCCCCATTTATGACAGCATAACTTTGACCTGGGCATGACTGTACAACTTTTGCTGGATTCACCTGGAATCTTTTGCACATAAATATAGCCACACTTGTCAGATCCCACAGGGATCTCCCTTGCACAAGTATCAACACACAGTCTTAGGTTTTGCTTCCTACATGTTCATCGTTTCAGTGGAGCAGTCATCCCCCTCCTCGAGGGTGATGTGCATACTGGCTGGATGCTGAAACATTTCCTCCTCATACTTTTTTTATTAGTATTAATGTGATTGTGTCATGTATTGAATGGAGAATGGGAATGTTTTAATAAAGTATCTATTCACATTACTGTCAGTCACTCCCGCCTATCCCTGCAGTGCAAGCATCCTGTTATAGGTTTCACTTAATCTTAAACTGGTAAACATCCTGTATATGGATGGCCACCTAGTGAGAGCAGTAAGAGTTAATTAGTAAGAGTTACTTCCCTTTGTCAGGATAATCTATTGATGGAAAGATTTTTTTTTTTATTCTTCTCATCTTTTTGGGAGGGCTGGATTTAGAAGTAGCAGAGGTTATTTCCTAATGTTAATGTTATTGACTATAAAATATTTCGGGAGAAATATAATTTCCAACAAAGATTGCTTTCTTGAAATCCAAAATTTTGTTGGTTTTTTAATGACAGTATTAACTGGTAGTAAATGAAAATTTTGCTATATTTAATAGGAAGTTGACCTATTAAAAAAGTGAAATAAATATTATAATGTTCAGCATAACTCAGAGAAATGTTTATGCCATACAAGATAATTCAGAACTGTTGACAATTGACAGTTATTGATTGATCAATTAACTTTGACTAAATTCAAACATTTATTCATTGAATCAATTGTGTGAATTGTATATAAAATGAAGATAGTTTATGGTCAGAGGAGAATTGTACATTTTTCTTCACATGAAAATTCAGTGAGGATCAGATTACAGAATGTAAACTAAGCAATTTTACGAGTACTGACAACAACGTATACAGTATAATATAGTCTGGACTGATCAGATTGCACTACAAGATAGTCTGATGTTCTGATGTCAAGGTGATGTAGACTGATGTTGTCCATCAAACCTCACTCAGTAACTCAGTCCTAGGATCTCTGACACGTACCTGCCATCTCATCGGCAACTTGTATTGTTTTCCTTGTCTCATACAGTGTTCTAAAATTCAAAATCTCAATCTTTGTAACAGTCTTGGTGGAGAGATTTCTTGGCAAGGCAGCTCCCTCTTGGGTTTGGATGGTATGCTTCACACACTCACCCTGTGTCATTTCAATTGATCTGATGATTTGGTTTCTGTAGTATGGCTTTATTATGTCTTGTGGGTGCTAGCCCAACCCACAACCCTCCTCCTTTCCCACCATGGCTTTGGACTGGCAAGGGCATGGTTTACGTCAGATAACAGTACAGAATATTCTGGACATCTCAGGTCAGATCAGGCCAAACAACATACACAGCACAAAATAGTCTAGACATATCACAGTACCATACCTGCTGACCATTTCACTTTTGGCAGAATCATTGCACTTTGTTTCACTTAATTATGTCTTATATTTGACTGTATATGGATTATGCTCTTTTGGTACATTAAAAAAAATTAAAAAATGAAGCTATAAAAAGTTGTTGTTTTCTATTATCATCTCTTTAATCTAAAACCTTGTATAAATCAGAAACTATTCTAAAAAAGAAGACTGCTGAATAAGAACAGTTTTAGAGTGTGTTTTTCCATCATAGACCTATGTGTATTTTCTTTATTTTCTATTTATAGAAGCATTATATGACACATTTCCAAGAAATAGACGGGTTTCTTTAATGTGCAATTTTGTACCACAGATTTGTCATATTAATTAATAAAACTGGATACTTGACCAGTCTGTACTTAAAAAATAATGGTGCCAGATGTTAAGTGAAACGGGCTTCATCAATGTGACTAGTACATGTTATATGACTAAAATAATGCTAGAGCAGAGGGATCTTTTTAAACTTTTAATCATGTCGGATCAGGAGAAGGACAATCAGTAATGCTTTGCAGATTTATAAACAAGAGTTTGAGCACATTGTCTTGCTCATTGCTGAATTCATGGAGTTGACTTTATGATCATTCCATGAAAGTTGGAAATGTAGGCTAGTTAAAGCAATTGTTGTGTATACATAATTTGTAAAAATGTTCTATGTTTGTATTCTGGTACTAATGCACATGGAATTTGCCCATTTGTGACCAGATCGAAGTTAGTAGCAAAACTAAATGTTCATTGGTCATATAGTTTATTGCAATTATGGCATGCAGTACATAGATTATTACATTTTTTATGCATGGATATGCACTCTTTTGCCACTTAGGAGTTGGCAGGTCTGCAGTACAGAATAGTCTGCACAGCTTAGATCAGATCACAGTACCAAAAATTGTTTGGGATAGCTCAGTTTCAAATCTGGCCTAAGAACAATGTGTATGTAACAAAATGGTCTGTACAGCTCAGATCAGATCAGACCCCAGTTTCTCTAAACATTTCAGATTTTCTTCCTGAATTAAGATTTCTTGTTCTATTTTGTAATGCTTGGTTAGAAAGATTGAAGTTCCACCGGGTTAAAATTTGTCATTGTATCTTGCATTCATCCATATATATTTATGGAGATAATTTGAGGATTTCCTCAAATTTAACAAATTCCTTAACTATTTTTATAAGAATAAAAATGTTTCCAGGCATACACGATAAAAAGTAAAGAGTTATTTTTTCATCCTTTCAACTATCTATCTCACTAACTAAAATCTGAATATTGTCCAGAGTATTGTAAACAAGATAATGTGAAAATCTAAATTTCAGGAAATTAGTTCTTATTTGTGAAACCATGGACAGATGTGTTGAGAGAGTCATTTAAGAGTGGGGGAAACCAAACGAATCTAAGAACTTTTGACTGAAATGTCTAACCAGGATAAAACCTAGGACTGAATAATGAGCACATATATACATTGTTGGAATACTGGGCATTTTTACATTAGTCATTAGATTACTGGATATAATTTCATTTGTCATTTGAGTACTGGGGATCACTCCAATCACCTGCTCAGTCCCAGGGTGAAAATTCTCTAGCCTGCTGCTTTGAATCTTACAGCAGTTGCAAAATTGAATGAAAGATTTGTCCTAACAACTCTTATATATATATATATATATATATATATATATATATATATATATATATATATATATATATATATATTCAGTTTCTAATATATTTACAGGGTCTTTTGTTTCCTCCTTCTCCAAACTCTGTATACAAGTACCATGAAGAACACAACATCAAGGGTAAAATCTTACTATTTGACTTCAACCATCCAGAGAATGATGCATTTGAATTGAAGATAAGCAAAGGGTTTGATCAAGATACATTTTATCCACATGGCATCAGCATTTTGGAAGACAAGCAGTCAGGTATTGTATATTTCATCCACGTGGTATCAGCATTTTAGAAGACAAGCATTCAGGTATTGTACATTTTATCCACATGGCATCAACATTTTAGAAGACACGCAGTCAGGTATTGTACATTTTATCCACATGGCATCAGCATTTTAGAAGACAAGCAGTCAGGTATTGTACATTTTATCCACATGGCATCAACATTTTAGAAGACAAGCAGTCAGGTATTGTACATTTTATCCACATGGCATCAACATTTTAGAAGACAAGCAGTCAGGTATTGTACATTTTATCCACATGGCATCAGCATTTTAGAAGACAAGCAGTCAGGTATTGTACATTTTATCCACATGGCATCAGCATTTTAGAAGATATGCAGACAGGTATTGTACATTTCATCCACATGGCATCAGCATTTTAGAAGACAAGCAGTCCGGTGTTGTTCATGATTTAATGAGGTATATTAGTGAGTGAAGCTAGAGCAGGCTCTAAGATAAAGCATACAAGGGCTATTCCATTTAAACATTATGGTACCCAGGGAAGGTACCTTTTTAAAAAATACATGCCAGGGTACTCAGACTACCCAAAGAGTTCAAATGAAAACAATCCAAAATTCTAAATTGGATCTTTGGGTGATTATTCTACATTAAAAGTGCTTTCCCTGAGTCCAATGTATATTTGACTGGAACAGCTTTACTTATGTACAGCAGAGAATGTAAAACTATAGACGATTGGTGTGCCTATAGTCTTGTCCATTATCTTATTTTTTTGTGCATGCTTCATTATGAAAAAGTATGAATAAGTGTTTGTAGCATTCCGAATAGATTCATGTTTTGGTGTTGGTCTTCAAGATTTTTACTCCTGTTATTCCCTGTCTTTTGTGAAAAGTGGAGGGGGACATAATTTTTTAATTTCCATCTCTCCACCATTCTGTCATTCCCACTTTTGTTTTTACTGTCAAAGTTTCAAGCTGTTTGAAATTTGGGTATCTTGGCATACTTTGGATCTTGGCATACTTGTACATCTTTAGAAGGAGTGTCCTCTGTCCAATTAATTCAGAGTCCAATTAATGGAGTGTCCTTTACCTAATGGGGTTCCTATTAATGAGGATCCTATCTTAAAGGTCACACTCATGGCTCAGTATTTAAAATTTTCTATCACACTTTATTTTCCACTAAGTAACTTTCATGCCATTTGAGGTACAGGAATGAAACTTGCTTTTGTTTGAAACATCATAATTAGAAGGTATGTCACATATGACATTGGGGGTGTGGTCTTCAATGTCAAGGCTCAGAATTGTAAGTTTTCTTTTTCACTTTCCGTATTGCACTGTAAAATTAGAGCTGTATGAGATTATACTTCTACATCATCATTAGAAGGTATATTGCCAAGAACATTGGGGATCATGTCTTTAAATTCAAGGATACAGTTTAAGTTTTCTGTCACATGTTTGACTGCTCTGGTGGCCTAGGTGGTTAGAGCATCTGCCTTGGATGTGGGAGGTCACTGGTTCAAACCCTAGGAGAGAAATTTATTATAAATGGGATTAACTGATTTTCAGTTTTGTCATGTGATTAAAGAACAAATTTATTTAGTGCTTATTTCATATGAATTGTTTGGAATAGTTTCAGTATTGTGGCAGCCACATATTATAATTTTCATCTAGAATCAGTACTCAATTCGGACGAATTCATAGACCATAACTTGGTCAAAATTTGGTGTGAAAAACTGAGTTGACTTTGATACATGGCAACTATTTGTTATGGATTTTATGGCTATAGCAAACCACAGATTCAAAGACCCAATAAAGTGTGTTGACATCAAGACTCCATACACTTTCATAACCAGTAAACTTTGTTGACAGTAGGACTCCATACCCTTCCAAGACCCAGTGAACCATGAGGTCAATAGGACTCCTTACACATGACAGACCTAATGAACTCTGATGACAGTAGGACTCCTTGCATATCAAAGACCTCATGAAGTGTGACAGCAGTGGGTCTTCTTACACATCAAAGACCCAATGAACTGTGGTAAAAATAGGACTCCATACATAAAGGCCTGGTGAACTGTGATGACAGTAAGACTTCTTACACAACGTAAATCTGGTGAGCTGTAGTAGGAAGACTTCTATTAAGACCAATTGAACTATGATGTCAGTAGGACTCTGTATACATCAGCTACCTGATGAAGTGTGACAGCAGTAGGACTCCGTATACGTCAGCTACCTGATGAAGTGTGACAGCAGTAGGACTCCGTATACATCAGCTACCAGATGAGGTGTGACAGCAGTAGGACTCCTTACACATCAGAGACCTGATGAAGTGTGACAGCACATCAAAGACTGGATGAACTGTTATGACATAATGGTTTCTTTCATGTCAAAGTCCCAATAAAGTCTGATAACACAAGTACTCCTTAGAACGAGATAAGTGTGACAACAAGTAGGACTTGTTACCAGTCAAAGACACAATGAAATGTGACTGTCAAATTCCTAACACATCAAAGACTTGATAACACCACTCTGGTGGCTTTGTGGTTAGAGTGTCTGCCTTGGATACAGGAGGTTGTGGGTTCGAACCTCAGCCGAGTCATACCAAAGACTTATAAAAATGTTACTAGCAGCTGCCTCGCCTGGTGCTAAGCATTAAGAGGTTAGTGTTAGGACTGGTTGGCCTCACGTCAGGATAATGTGACTGGGTGGGACATGATGCTACATGTCTGAGGCATGGTGCCCCAGTGCTGGACATTACTATAAACTATCACACTGCAGACATCATAACGATATGACAGAAAAATTGTTGATGCTACATTAAAAATTGAAATCACACACACACACACACACACACACACACACACACACACACACACACACACACACACACACACACACACACACACACACACACACACAGAGTTTTGATGAAGTTGACATTAGGATTCTGCACGCATGAAAGACCTGATGAGTTGTGACAGTAGGACTCCATACACATCAAAGACCTGATGAGTTGTGACAGTAGGACTCCATACACATCAAAGACCTGATGAGTTGTGACAGTAGGACTCCATACACATCAAAGACCTGATGAGTTGTGACAGTAGGACTCCATACACATCAAAGACCTGATGAGTTGTGACAGTAGGACTCCATACACATCAAAGACCTGATGAGTTGTGACAGTAGGACTCCATACACATCAAAGACCTGATGAGTTGTGACAGTAGGACTCCATACACATCAAAGACCTGATGAGTTGTGACAGTAGGACTCCATACACATCAAAGACCTGATGAGTTGTGACAGTAGGACTCCATACACATCAAAGACCTGATGAGTTGTGACAGTAGGACTCCATACACATCAAAGACCTGATGAGTTGTGACAGTAGGACTCCATACACATCAAAGACCTGATGAGTTGTGACAGTAGGACTCCATACACATCAAATACCTGATGAAATTTGATTATAATAGGTACCACATATACCTCAAAGATCTGGTGAACTGTAACAGCAGTAGAACTCCTTACACATCAGAACGACTGTTGAATCGTGGAAAAAATAGGGAAAAGTACACATCAGAGACCCAATGATAAAAATATGACTCCTAAAAATGACCTGATGAACTGAAACAGTAGAACTCTTTACACAGCAAAGACACTAAGTGGTATGACAGTAGGATTATATATATAAAAAATCAGTGAACTGTAGTGACAGGACTCCTTACACATTAAAAACCCAATGAACTGTAGTGACAATAGGACTCCTTACACATTAAAAACCCAATGAACTGTAGTGACAGTAGGACTTCTTACACATTAAAAACCCAATGAACTGTAGTGACAGTAGGACTCCTTACACATTAAAAACCCAATGAACTGTAGTGACAGGACTTCATCATCATCATCATCATCATCAGTCCCATAGTCTGGTAGACCGTTGGGGCACTGCCCAAGACCGAACAACCAGCTTCCTCCATTCCTCTCGATTTTCCGTCTTTCTCAGTGAGTTGCTCAGTGTCAAGCCTGCCAACTCTCGAATGTTGTTTTCCCACCTCTTTCTATGCCTGCCTCTCTTTCTTCTTCCTTGTACAGTGCCTTGCAGGATTGTCTTGGCAAGTCCTGATGATTGTGAGACATGCCCATACCACTGCAGTTTACGTTTTTTCACTGTAGTCAGGAGGTCTTCGTGAGGCCCAATGGCTTGTCTAATCCTTTGCCGTATTTCTTCATTGGTGACACGGTCTTTGTATGAGACGCCAAGGATCTTTCAGAAGCATCTCATCTGTGTGGCCTGTATCCTTTTCTGTAAGTCAGCAGTTATGGTCCATGATTCACAGGCGTAGAGAAATATGGAGATCACCAGTGAGTGCATCAGTCTGACTGTTGAACTGAGTGCGATGTTCTTGTCATTCTAGATGGGCTTAAATTTTGTCAGCGCTGCTGTTGTATGTGCAATCCTGGAGAGTACTTCAGACTTCGATCCTTTATCTGTTACAATTGCCCCCAAATACTTGAAGCTGTGGACTGTTTCTAGCTTCGTACCTTTAACCCTGATGTTTGTATTGATGCCTTTGGTGTTGTTGGTCATCATTTCGGTCTTCTCTGCACTGATATCCATGCCATATGATGCAGAGGTTTTGTTGAGGCTGTCTACTAAGCTAGCTAGTTCTTGCTCATTTCCTGCTAGTCCGTCAATGTCGTCAGCAAAACGTAAGTTGGTGACTGTTCAACTTCAGCCTTCGATGCTGACTGTCCCATCATGCTTTTCAAGCATGTCAGCCATGATTCTCTCCAGAAAGATGTTGAATAGTGTGGGAGAGAGCAGACAGGACTTCTTACACATTAAAAACCCAATGAACTGTAGTGACAGTAGGACTTCTTACACATTAGGGACCCAGTGAATTATAGTGACAGTAGGACTTCTTACACAGTAGAAACCTAGCAAACTGATGACAGTAAGATTTCTTCCACATCATAACAAAATGGCTGACAACAATCGGACTCCATATTAATGAACTGTGTTGACAGTTGGAATCCATACACATCAGACTCACTGAACTGTGACAGCTATAGGATTCCTTACACATCACATGCCCATTGAGCTGTGATGACAATAGGACATCATACAAATCAAAGAACTGATGAAGTGTGATGGCAGTAGGACTCCTCAAACAGGACATGAGGATGTTAGCATTTCTTATAGATCAAAGACACAGCATATTGTGGTGACAAAAGGACTTTTGCACATCAAAGACCCACTGAAAAGTTACAATAATAGGACTACATACACATCAGAGACCCAGTGCACTGTGATGACAATAGGACTCCTTATACATGAAGACCCAATGAACTGTTAAAGTAGGACTCCTGAAAAATCAAAGACCCAATGAATGGTGATGACAACAGGACTTCTTAGACGTGAAAGACCCAATGAAAATTGGCAACAATAGGACTCGTTACACAATAAAGGTATATACTTGAATTTATAAAAGTATGAATGTTTCTTTTACAAAACTACAAAAAATTAATGCAATGCAAAGATTTATTCATTATTACTGGCAAATAGCACATGCACACCAATAACTCAGTTTTATAAGTCCTTTTTCATGAATGCATGAGACTGTGATTAGTGTTGTTCCGATTATCGATTATAATCGATCATGGTTGAGCGAACGAGTAGGATAATCGATTGTGAAACTCTGTAAGCGATAGTGTGTAAAGGGAGACTACTTCTTTTAAGTTGTATAAAAAGCACAAAGGTTAATAAAACTTCCAGCCACAAAAGTTGATCTGAATTATTAATTCCCTTCACAACTGCAAATACAAAACCATAGGATGTTCCATAGGTGCAAAATTTCACAGTTAGGAAAATTTAGTCATGATTACATGATCAGTGTGTTAAATTGTTGAGTTAATAAATTTAAACACATTCTGATGACTTCTTTCTTTATAAAGGTAAATCCTTTGTAGTATTCGTAAACAATGACAAATAAGTATACCATGTCCTTCTATACTTTAAGTGATAGACACATCACACATGAATGAAAGGATTTTGGGGCAATGCAACAGTATCTCAGTTACATAAGACTGATGAGTCATAAAAGCTGAGTTCATTTAACAAAGTTGTAGAAAAAAAATAACACAATAAAAAAAATGTAATATTATTATCAGGTTAAAGTGTACATGTCCTTAAAAGAGATTATTCCTGTACATTTATTAACATTTTGAACTCTTGATCAAAGGTATAACTGTATAACAAACAAAATTTAAAATTTGCTCTTAGTAACCAATTATAACAGATTATCAGTTGGTTAAATGGAACCAATTATCGATTATGAAGTTCTGACCAATTCTCATCACTAGCAGTCATGGAAACCCTGAAAAGGTTTGTAAATTACAGAAAAGCATTTCAAGGGCCTTGAAAAGTTTTGAAATTTTCATAAGTCATTCAGAGTTTTGGAAAAGTGATGGAATTGGCTATTTTGCATTATCCGGTCTCATTTTGTTTGCCAACGCAAAAATTTTATCAGCCTACCTAACTTGGATTCGTTAGAGTAGGTTCCCCGAAAACTTTAGTCCGACTATATCCAGGGATCTTACCGCTATTTGAAATCATTATACTCAAGGCACTCAAAACAGAATGACCTATCCGATAGGATGAAGAATGCCCAAAGCCAGCTGTAAAATAGGTTTTTGTGTGAAAACTTTACATGTTAGGTAAGTATTTAAGGTTGTAATATCTATGTAATAGGTACTCTTGAAATTGGTACAAAGGTCTTGGAAAAGTTTTTGAAAAGTCACGGAATAACATTTTGTAAAGATTGCAGGAAGCCTGGTTTGGTGTAACACAGGAGTCACTATGCATTACCACTGATGGTGTGATGACATAGGTTTGGTGTAACACAGGTATAACTATGCATTACCACTAATCATATGGTGTGACATGGGTATCACTTTTGTGGCAGCATAAAAAATCAAGCTTTGTGTCAAAGTTTTGTGGAAAGTTTGTGTCAAAATTTTATGGTAAAGTTTTGTGTTGGATTTTTGTGGTAAGATTTTTGTGTCAGACTTTTTGCTGTAACATTTTTGCAAGTTATATATGGGGATGAGGGTATGGGACAAAATGAAGATAAAGTTAAAATAAATTTGGAAGATTATACAATAATCAAATTTTAAAATGTCTCAGTTATTTCAATAGTTTAAACAATTAAAACATGTATTTTAATAATAAGTTAAACTTATTAAAGGAGCTGTGTTAAAACATCACTTAGAAAAATGTAATAACCATTTAGAAAAATGTAATAACCATTTAGAAAAATGTAATAACCATGTCTGTTTCAGAAATAATGAAATAATCCATTTATTGAGGACAAGTCATTCTATTGGTTGTGGATCATCGTCCAGGTTTTGATACCACTGAGAAAAAAATCTTATTTTTAAGGACAAGTCACCCTATTTATAGTGAATCGACCTCCAGTTTTTATACCACTGAGAAACAAATTCCTTTTTTTCAGGACAAGTCACCCTGTTTGTAGTGAATCATCCTCCAGCTTTTTAAACCACTGAGAAAAAATTCATTTTTTTTAAAGACGAGTCACCCTGTATGTAGTGAATCATCCTCCAGCTTTTTATTCCATTACAAAAAAAATCCTTTTTTGCAGGACAAGTCACCCTATTTGTAGTGAATCATCCTCCAGGTTTTTATACCACTGAGAAAAAAAATCCATTTTTTTTTTCAGGACGAGTCATCTTATTTGTAGTGAATCATCCTCCAGGTTTTGATACCATTGAGAAATTTGAGTTCATACCTGAGGAGAATCGTCTGCAGCATATTAAGACCTACATAGATCCAGCCATTCAGTTGTATGTACCTTTTTTACCTACATAGATCCAGCCATTCATTTGTATGTACCTTTTTGTATCTACATAGATCCAGCCATTCATTTGTATGTACCTTTTTGTATCTACATAGATCCAGCCATTCATTTGTATGTACCTTTTTTACCTACATAGATCCAGCCATTCATTTGTATGTACCTTTATTACCTACATAGATCCAGCCATTCATTTGTATGTACCTTTATTACCTACATATGACATACATAAACTTTTCAATCAGGACAGGTTGCTAATGTTTTCTGCATCTTTAAAATGATATTACTCCATCAAGGTGAGGACATTTATCAACTTGATCCCAGTAATCAAGCTAATCCATAGTTAGTCTTGGACACTAAGATGTTTTGTGCTTTCTCAAAAGATACTTGTGATACATTTGATAGTATCAGGTTTGTGAGAATGGTACTTAATATATTCCTTCTACATATTTATTAAAAACATACATCTTATTTTGAAACACAGGCATGGGAAGGGCCTTTGATTCAAAATATGAGAAGGAAAAAAAACGATTATCACAACAAATCGCAGATAATGTCAGACTTTGATCTCAAAGAGTGAGCCTGGGGATATTCTAAGAATTGTGTGAGATACCAGACTCTGTAGTTGTGGTGGTTTCTTCATAACTGATCTGCTCCACAATGCTGGAGAGGTATGTCATGCCCCACAATGCCAGAGAGGTTATGTCATGCCCTATAATGTTGGAAAGGTTATGTCAGGCCCCATTATGCTTGAGAGGTTATATCATGCCCCATATTGTTGGAAAGGTTATGTTGGGCCCCATAATGTTGGAAAGGTTATGTCAGGCCCCATAATGTTAGAAAGGTTGTATCATGCCCTATAATGTTGGAAGGGTTATGTCGGGCCCCATAATGTTGAAAAGATTATGCTTGCCTTTTGTGGCCTTGTTGTCATTGGCATCAGCTAAATAAGTTTATTTGATGTGTACCTTTCCTTTTATGGTCACTTCTTGCTCACCATAAACTCAGTGTATTTTAACCTTAGAAGCTTACTTTAAAATTTTATTTTGAAGTTTTCACAGGTGTTGTCATATTTGTCATCATTGCCAACATCACCAATGTTATCTACATTGTTTTCATCATATCACAGCTACAGTTACCTCCATCATCATCATCATCATCATCATCATAAAAAGTATCTTGTGTGTCAAATTTCTTCATTCATTTCAGTGCCGTCTGCTTTATCCAATACAAATAATATGTGAAAGGAGAGAGACTGAGAGCGTGTGTAATGATTTAAAAGAGGAATTTATGTGTTTGTATTTTTTGGTTGACAGTGCTAATGATGTGCTTGCCACAGGAGAGAATTCCTTCTACTTTACAAACTATGGCCATTTCCGAGGATACTGGGGCCACACGATGGAAATTATATTGGATCTACCATTTGGAAATATTATGTATTTTGATGGAAATGATTACAAACTTGCATCAGATGGGCTTTTGTTGCCAAATGGATTAGCCTTGTCCAAGGATGGGAAGTAAGGAAATATGTTATTTATATTACCATGTTTGATAAATGTTTTTTTTAAAAATGCCAACTTTGTACAAGGATTGAGTTTCAAAAAATTGCATGATCTTAAATCAAACATTTTCCTTTGTGTTTTGTTTGTAACTTGTCACTTAACAATTTCATTTTTATGAAACACCACATAGTGGATGGTTTAAACTTTGGCTTTGTATTCTTTAAATTTCTGAAAATGAACTCAGACTAAAGCTAGACATTAAAAAAACTGTCATTCTGTAAGTACAATTAAACATCTGTCATTCTGTAAATGCAATTAAAAAGATCTCATTCTGTAAGTACAATTAAAAATCTCTCATTCTGTAAGTATGACTAAAATATCTGTCATTCTGTAAGTAGAATTGAAAAAAAATCTGTCAATCTCGAACTATAATTAAAAATGTCGTTCTGTGACTATAATTAAAAACTCATTTTGTAACTATAATAAAAAAGTTCATCATGCTGTAACTATAATTGATCTTTTGGGAAAAGAATGTTTTGTCTACTTGTTGGGATGTCTATTTAATACTGCTTAGTTGTTCTTTTTATTAAAAATTCCTAGGTGCTTCAAACAGGACTCCATTAAGTATACTGTGAAGTTATTGCAAAAATTGGATAATATGGACCACTCCAGTGGCATAGTGGCTAAAGCATCTGCCTCAGATGTGGGGGGGTCGCAGGTTCGAACACTGGCTGAGTCATAACAAAGATTTATTAAAATGGTACTAACAGCTACCTCGCTAGGTGCTCAGCATTAAGAGGTTAGTGTTTGGACTGGTTGGCCTGGTGTCAGAATAATGTGACTTGGTGGGACATCTTGTTACATGTCTGCAGCATGATACCCTGGCAGTGCTAGACATCACTATAAACTGCCACACTGCAGACATCATTGCGATATGACTGAAAAATTGCTAAAGCTACATTAAAAATCCAAAACACACACATATATTATGTATTACAAAACATAATAATACAGAGATCCTTATACAATGTGTGTCACAAAACATAATAATAGCGGTCCTGATACAATATGTATATCAAAATATAATAATACAGAGGTCCTGATAGAATGTATATCAATAACATAATAGTACTGTGAGGTCCTGATACAATATATATATATATATATATATATATATATATATATATATATATATATATATATATCAGTAAAATAATAGTACAGAGGGCCTGATATAACATGTACCACAAAAATACGATGTGTAGTAGAGAACATACGTTATGCTAATTTTTTGAAAAAATTGTGATGAGCTTTACCTTTTCATCACAGTTTATTAACATCAGGTGAAATAGAATAAAACTTGAACAAAAAAGTACACACGATGATACAAGATGAAAAATTAGACCAGTCTGTAAATTCAATAACTTGTCTACATGCAGGTGTAGATAATTTCACAGGATTACTTAATGGGAAAATCCAGCCTTATTTGTAATATTTGCATAATATATAAGTTAATTTATTTATTACCTCGGTAATATTTAACACAGTTGACCCACCAGTTTACAGGGTTGCATCTAGGATGCACAGTAATTAAAATCCCGCTCAAATTGACATTGCTTGCAAATTTTTTAACTCTCTGCAGGAATATTCATGCAAACAGTCAGGATTATGTGCTGATTTTCATGAATCATGCTCAATCTATTTCAAAGAAACATAGAAATTATCCATGTAGCTACTACAGTAAAGGGTGCTGTTGTTAAGAGTGACAGTAGCTGAAAAATGCTGAATTTGTTTGAGCTACCAGACTTATTTCTTAACAGAAATGAACATGAGCAGTGAACACATCTGTACTGGATGTGTTGATAGTCTTCATTTCAATTGTACTTTCATATGATTGCAAACTTAAGACGTTCAGTGCTGTTTAAGAAACTTAAGATGGACACCTGAGAAATTTTATGGTGCAAATGTAGCCTGTTCAATTTTTTTTTAATGGCAGGTGTTAAAAAAGAATGATATAACAGGAGCTAAAGAAAGAGAATATGGGTTTTCATATTTTATCAATAATTACAAAAGTGGATATAATATCACTCTTGTTCTGCTTTCATTTTTAGTTGCTTTTTTATGCCATATGAGGAGGTCCAACTGTGACCAGATTGTTCCCCCGTTTTTTGAATATTATGGGAGACAGTGACCAAATTGATTGAGTCCTAGATCCAGCCCTGAGTTTAGGAGAAATCAGCCTTTAATTTATCAATTTTTCGGACATGGAACGTGTACCATTTTTTACAAGGGATTGCATTTGTGACATTTTTAATTAGTCACCAACATGTACAGAACTTTGATTAAAAAAACTTGGTTCTGTATGGAATTTATTTCAACTTGTGTGTGAAGAAGAATAGAAATACCACTTTAAAATATTTAATTTTGGTTTTGTTTGGATTTTGATTGAGAATGCTTGGTTCTGTATGGATTTTGTATGACTTACATGTGAAAAAGAACTGAAATACCAATTTAATAAATATAATTTTTGTTGGGTGCTTTGCAGCACAGCAACTAAGTTTTTAGTGCCAAGGCAACTGGAGTTAAGTGCCTTGCCCGAAGACATCACAGTAGCTGATCCTGGCTGTCTCAGTGGTAGGACGCAAACCCATGCCTTTGGATGCATGTCTAAAAATGTGGAATTAATATGCAGACATTTTTTTAAAAAAATTTGACATCCATCTTAATATATTTTTCTGAATTTAGTAAACACAAAAATGTAGAAGCAGGTTGAGGAATGTACCCTCATATATAAAATGTGAAAATCCAGTCCATTATTGCCAGTGACATGTGCCAGTACAACATTGCCAGAAGAAAATGGGAGTTAATTCAACTTGTTACCTGGATCAAGTCACTTGGCACAGCATTTTGATAATTAAATGTTTCTCTATATCTTTATTATTTGATGTTGAATTACTTCCCTTTAATTACTTTGTTGTTACAAGTTTGAATGCTGGTCTTTTGCTACATTATGTTATAAAATGTTTGCAGGTTGGATTTTCTATTTAATGACATTAATGTTATGTTGTATTGGACTGCTGTAATACAGGGTTAGCAGTACATGTATATGATATTGCCTTAAAAATATTTCATTTTATTTAGTATACATTATTGCTGTATCAATAATGCTTTACTGATATGTTGGAGAGTATGCTTTACAATATGGCTTTGGCATGTTACTGTTTGTTACAAAAACTGAGATACAGCTGTCACAGAAATGCATTCCTTCTGTCTGTCGATTCTAGACATTTGGTAAAATAATACACCTGTATGGTCTTTTAGATGCACTGTAAATGCCCATAAAACTGAAAAGGTGTGAAAGCACAGGACAAACCTATTAATTGTTTGAAGTTGCACAAGTTGAATTGCAAGTACCAAATTGGGCATGTACATTTTACTGTTCTTAAATAACATTGATTTGATTCAATTTGAAAATTTGTTCTGACACATTTTGTAAGTTACTTGAGTTGAATTACAAGTATAAATTAGGCAGATGCATTTTACTATTCTTAAATGTCAGGGTTTTAAATTCTCTTGTATGTTATCATAATTTTTAGCTCTACTGTTGAAAGACCAGATGAGCTTTAATGACAGTCCAGCACCTGTCATCCATGTGGCATTTGGTTTCCTGTTTTGGGAGGGGATATAGTATTTTGTCCATGTGCTTATGTATTTGTTCATTCCTTGTGTCCTGTTTTGGGAGGGGATATAGTATTTTGTCCATGTGCTCATGTATTTTTTCATTCCTTGTGTTCTGTTTTGGGAGGGGATATAGTATTTTGTCCATGTGCTCGTGTATTTGTTCATTCCTTCATTACAACTCAAATATCTTGGATCCTGTTTCACCTACATTCATGAAGAGTGACATGTGGATGCATGTCAGAAGGTGTAACTAGGTCACACCAAATTTAGATAACTGACCAATTTTTATGTTTGAGTGGCTTTTGTATTTTCAGGTATCAATAGTGACTGATCTATACATGCAAATTAGACTTGTTTCATGAGGACAGCATTGTTTAAATAAAGGCTAGTATATATCATGCATATATCACTTGTACACACTGTACTCCTGTCACTCTGTCAGTATAACTCAGAAGTGTCAAAATATCTTATTGAAAAGTTTGGCAGTTTGTATATTTAGGGAGAAAGATTGTTGAAGCAATCCATTAGCTGGATGGTGGGCAGTGTTAGAGGGGTGGCTCTCCTAAGGGAACCTTTTCAACACATATTGATTGGTGTCAAGGGATTCTGGCTGTGTAAAGCAGGTGGATTCAGTTCAAGGATGGTGGATAAGAGGTGAATCACTGTAGTTGTTTCTTATTGCTACTCCTACTAAACTAATTTGAAACTCTGCATACAGCTTCAGTCTGGGGTTTAGATGGTCCTAAATGAAAATGGTACAAATCAAATATCCTATATAGCTGCCATAGTGACCATTTTCAAAATCTTCTTGTCACTATTTGTCCTGAACAGACATATTGACATTAGGTTTTCTCTCTAAGAATTCTTATAACTTGTAAATTGACCTAAATTAAAATGGTGACCAGACAACCAGCATGTCTGCAATGGTGACCATCTTGAAAGTCTTATTACTGCCACAGACTTCCTGAACAGATGATGATAATCAACATAGAGTTTTCACAGCAGTAGATTTTTAACTTGTAGATGGTCCCAAATTGAAATAGTTTCAATCTAAGGTGACTTTAATGGAGTCTGTCATGTTGGCCTTGCTTCTTCTGAACAGATGGTCCTATCATCATGGATGTCAGGTTTTCTCTAAAAGACCTTGTATGACTTGCAGTTGGTCATTAATGAAATGGTTCTATTTTGAAGTGATACCATCCAACAATGCCACTATGGTAACCATTTTGAAAATTTGTTTTGACTGTATTTCCTGAATAGGTGCTCTTTTTGACATGAGGTATTCACTGTAAGACTTCCTATAGTCTGTAGTTAGTCATCAGTGAATACAGTGTAAGACTTCCTATAATCTGTAGTTAGTCATCAATGAATACAGTGCAGGTTTTGCCTTCCACTATTGCTGCTACAATATCAGTCATGAAGAACTTATTGTGACTTGCCCTTGGTTGCTCATATTGACACCTGTTTTCACTAAAACACACGGTTTAATATGTAGTTCTGTATTAAAAAGATGCTGACCTAAATAGCTGCTTAGGAAGCTGTTTGAAAATCTTCTTATGGCTACTTCACCAGAACAGATGGTTGTATCGTATCAACATTGGCTTTTCGCTGAAACACCATAACAATACATTGCAGGTCTTGAGTGAAAATGATGATGATCTAATTTCCAAAATGTCAGTAATGGTGGCAATCTTATAATAATAATAATAATGAAGACTTTGTATAACGCCTAATCTTCAGAAGCTCTAAGCGCTTTACAACATTTGACAACACTTAAAAAACATATATAATGATATGATTACAAAAATAAAAACAAACACCATGAAATTAGAAAACAGAAAACATGCTGTAAATATTTAAGGTAAGGAAACTTTATTAGGTCTTTAAGTCTGTTCTTGAAATAATTGTTGGCATTGAAATTGAATTTTGACTTTTATTTGTCTGCTGTGGTGACACTTGTTGTACAGACTCAGACCTAATGTTAAAATATTAACTTGGTTTGTGAGTGTTTGGAAATTCCAGATTTGGAGAAAATGGAATTTGTTTTGCTAGTCTAGGAACAAAAAATGGACTATAAAATAAGCTAATATAAATTTGGGGGTGCAATTTCTTTTACCCATTTTTACCAAAAAATCTTGCAGAATCCATTTTTGAAACTCTTGAACCTCTTTTATGACAAAAATGAACCTGCAGATATTATGAAAGTGTCATTCTGTAATCATTGATATTTTTGGTAGTTAGTATTTTATTGCTATTGTTCTGTTGGTTTTTTTGGGGTGGGGGTGGGGTGATACATTTTGTGAAAACTACTAGGTGCAGTGTGCTTTGCAATTCAGTACAAAGTAATTCAGGTTTAGTGTTTTACAGCACCATAGTGCAGCCAGGTAATTAAGTACCGATGCAATTAGAGCAAAGTGCCTTGCATAAATACACACCATGATAGGCAACACGAGCCAATTGGATGATTGAATTCAAACCTGCATCTGTTTGGCCATGAGTCCAGCAAGTTGACCACTAAGACACTGTCACTCCTTCCTAGACAGAGTAAACAGAAACCTGCATCTGTTTGGCCATGAGTCCAGCAAGTTGACCACTGAGCCACTGTCATTCCTTCCTAGACAGAGGGACTGCTCCAGTGACCTAGATGTTAGAGCGTCCGCCTTGGATGTGGGAGGTCATGGGTTCGGACCCAGGCCAAGTCATACCAAAGACTTACGACTTACAACAATGGTACTAACAGCTGTCTCGCTAAGCGCTCAGCATTAAGAGGTTAGTGTTAGGACTGGTTGGCCTGGTGTCAGGATAATGTGACTGAGTGGGACATGATGCTACATGGCTGCTGCATGATGCCACAGTGCTAGACATCACTATAAACTGCCACACTGCAGACATCATAGCGATATGACTGAAATTTTTTTAAAGCTACATTTAAAAGAATCCAAATCCAAATCCTAGAAAGAGTAAATTTAGATAGTTATTTGAGTAAATTCTTTTTCTGTGCTTTACATTAAATTACCATTTGTTTTTTTATCTAGTCAGATACATCTTTGTGTTGTACTTATATTTAACTTTTGTATTTATCAAGTCAGATCTCTGTGTTGATTTGAAGGAGAATGAAGACATAATCACTGAATATTTTATCTTACATATTCAAAGAAATTTAAATTATTGTCAGAACGGTGTACGCTGCAAGTTCCAAGACAGAGGACCTAAAAGTCTTCCGGAGAGAGAGTAATAACACCTTGGAATTAGTGCAGGTATGGCATTCTATAAACAAAATGATACCAAAAATAATTGGGTTCCTTGGTAACACCAGTAATCAAACTGAGAGATAAAATTTGATAGATTTTGATTTTTGACAAAATAATTGTATAACAAACACAAATTCTGTAAATTTGGATATAGAAATATTTTTGAAATAAATTAACATCAGCTGAAATGATTGCATAATCAATTTATTTTCTCCTTTTATATGGAAATTGTGTTTTAACAGATTTTCATTGGTTCTTAGGGTTTGGCTAAGGTGAGGTCCTCATTATTGCTTTCATTATATAATTTTGAATAGTACAGATTTGTCTGAATAGAGGAATATTGATTTGTTTTGTTTTAATACTAATTTTGTCTGAATAGAGAAATATTGATTTGTTGGGTCGTTACATTTGTGGTGTGGGGCAGTCACAAAATCCGTGAAAGGCGCAGCCCTACAAACAACAGAACAGTCACAGTAATGACTTTAAAAGGTCCATTTTTATTTCAAAGTGGAGGAGGTGTGGAGGGGATATAGCAATTGCCTGTTACTTGATTCATATGTTTATATTTTTCTTCATTTAAAGCTACATTCACTTGTTATGACTTGAACATCTTGGACACTTTTTGACCTACACATGAAAATTTGTATTTTGATGCAACGCAGGAAGATTAACTCAGTCATATCACAACTAAGTCACTTGGATATAATTTTCATTCTTAAGTGACTTCCATTTTTTTCAGTCATGCCATCATGACACCTTCAATATCTTGGATCCTGTTTCACATACATTAGTTAAAATTGGTATGGATGCATCCGAGGAAGAGTAGCTGATCCTTACTGGACTAGTGTGACCTAATTTTCGTGCTTGGATGACTTTTGTATCAGCTATTTTAATGTCTTGAACACTTGTTTGCTTTATCATAACAAAAATTGATCAATGTCCTAAATTTTCATACTTGAGTGACTTTATTTTCAGCCATTTGTTTGTTACACCCTCAGTGTCTTGAACTGAATTTCAGTTATATTTCTGAAAATATTTGCAACTAGTTCATAACAAATTTATGGCATTGTGACCTAATTTTCACAATTGTTTTTGTATAGCTCTTCATTCATCATGCCCTTAATATTTTGGGCAATATATATATATATATATATATATATATATATATATATATATATATATATATATATATATATATATATATATATAGCCATTGAACAACTAAGGCACTATGACCTAATTTTCATAATTTAGTGACGTTTTTTATTTTAAGTCATTTGTTAATTATGCCTTAACAATTTTGCACCCTATTTCACCTACACTTATGAGTAACCTGCATGTAGGAAAATTGCTATGTGGGTGAACTTTTTTGTAGGATGAGCAACTCATTTGCATAAATATTAGATGGCTTTGATGTAATTTTAATGCTTGAGTGACTTTTCCGCTATTCCTTTCTTTGGACCCTATTTCGCCTATGCTGATGAAAATATATTTGATGTTGCATCTTAGAGTACGAAAGTCAATCATACGAAAACTATGTCACTGTAACCTTATTTTCTCTTTCAAGAGACTTGCAATTTCAGCCAGTTGTTATCTCATTTTTATCCATGACCATATTTCATCTGCACTGATGAAAATTGATATGTGGATGTCTCACAAGGTGAGTAACCACACTTTTTATCAAAGCTAGGTCACTGTGACCTAATTTTCGTGCTTCATTGACTTTTGTATCTTTAGCCATTCCATCATATATGGGAGATGTTGTGACTAAACGGTTAGTGTGCCAGACTTGTGACCAAAAGGGTGCAGGGTAAGATCCAACCAGTGGACCAGCCTGGGTAAGTTCCTTTGGTGTTTTCCTCAAGCACGGCAGATTAAAATAGATTTAAACACTAAACCAAACCAATCATTAATATGTCCTCTATATCACGAACACTGTTTAACTTACATTAATGAAAAATTCACCAGGTATACCCCAAACATTGTCATGTAATGACTATATCCTGAATGTGCTCAAATTATGCATAGAGTATTGTCAAAACTTGTGTGTATAAGCTTGAGTTTGCCCATTACCTGACTGCTCAGGTGGCTTAAGTGGAGAGAGTGTCCACCTAGCATGTGGGAGGTTGCAGGTTTAAACCCTGGGCCAAGTCATACCAAACTGGTCGGTCTGGTGTCAGGATAATGTGACTGGGTGAGACATGATGCTAGCCCCTGTGCTAGACATCACTATAAACTGCCACACTGCAGACATTGTAGCGATATGACTGAAAAGTTGTTAAAGCTATGTTAAAAATCCAAATCACACACACACACACTGCCCATTGTCTCATTTAATATTTACACATTGAAGAAATGTTTTAGCCCATAGAGTTGTCTATCTAATCTCCAAAAAGGTGGTTGTGGTAAATTAGTATTTTAACTAAATCTTAGCATAACCAATTGTATGTATCATTCAGCATAACCAATTGTATGTATCATCCAGCATAACCAATTGTTTGTATCATCCAGCATAACCAAATGTTTGTATCATCCAGCATAACCAATTGTACGTATCATCCAGCATAATTTGAGACATTTCAAATCTGCTAATGCTGAAGATGACAATCTTTTCACACTTAGAGAACTACAAGACTCCCTCGTTTGATCCCATAATATATCAGCAAGACTAGTACTAAATATTTTCAATAAAATTCGGGAAATTTGTGACCAGAAGCAAGAGGGACACCAGTACGTAAACCCTGAAAGGACCATTCCAGCTATCATCCAATATCACTAGCAAGCCATATTTGCAAAACCATGGAACAGATGATAAATGTAACATATTACTGATATTAAAATGTAGTTCGGGAAAGGGGGACGGGTGAGTAAAACTAGTTTTAATTATGTAATACTCACCTATCACTATTGAATGTTCTCCTCTCACGCTGCTCTGATGTCCATCATGAGCCAAACATCTTTTAAGAAGAATAATGATGCGATATTGCACATGGGCCAATAATGTAGGTCAGACTGGGTCGATACACATGTTTTAAGAATTTATAGAACAGCAGGATTGGTGCATGTAGCAATGATGAGGTTTATACATTACAGAAAGAGCAAACTTAACAATGGTGACAGGTAAGTATTAGTAATTAAGATTAGTTTTACTCCCCCAAAGAAGTACATGTTCTTCATTCTTGACAAAAAATGTGGCTTGAAAATTCCACGAACTTAAGAAAATCAAACTGTTACAACTCTATGATTTTATATTAAGTAATGGAAAAGAATGAAACCAAAACTTTTAGTAAAATTAAACAAATAATTTACCTCCATAGAATACAAAGTGAGAATTTAAAAAGAACTTACTGAATTGTGAATTAAGTCCCAAATAGTCCAAAAAGTTATATCACCAGACATAATGAATAAAGTTCTAATTAAATTCCAGTTGTGTTCAAAATAAGATCCAGCGCTGAAGGTGTTGATGTGCCTGTAATGTCATGATGTGACAACAGTCACAGTAATATAATCCAAAATGTCCTTGTTTGAATTCAAAATAATTCCTAGTTAATGTCTCTGTCCAAGAATATTATTTATGAGTACTTTGTATTTCCAGTGAATAACTAATTTGAAGAAATAATTTCACCCAATTCAAAATACTGAACACAATAAAATAGTTCTGCTTCAGGATCATGCAGCATGAATGAATAATTTTTAAATAAACAAGATTATGAAGTCCTCTACCTGGCCTAGGTCACAATTAGCATTTTCTGGAAATATTGACTTAATGGCATTTTCCATTCTGGAACTATCTATTAGTAAAATTATAATATAGAATGTGGCAAACATCAGGTAGGCTAGGTATTTTTATGAGGAGAATTCCAATGGCCATGACCAGGACCCAAATAAAAATGTTTACTTCTATTGATAATAATCCTAATATTTAACCCACACTCAGAGAAAATATTAGCTATGCATGATTTGTTTACTAAAATAAAAGTTACTAGTCGGGTACAACATGAACTTAATTTTGGACTAGGTCAAGTAGAAAATACAGTTATGACTTATAATCATGGAGAAGTAACAAATACAAATTCAGTATACATAAACCTACTGTTGGATAGTAGGATCCTTCATACAGAACAAGTCACAAACATTTGAAGGTAAACCTTGACCAAATAATGGTGAAATTGACATGGGTTTTCACCAAAAGACTTCTGCTATCTGTTCCAGAAAGAAAATGGTGCCGATGTGGCATCCACATATGGCCAACGTGGCAGCCATCTTGAAAATCTCATTTGAGGCTACTTCTAAATGAAAGTCATGTTGTCATAGGGTATTCACCGTATGATTTCTTACAATGTCTAGTTGGTCCTAACTAAAAATAGCGTCAATCTTATCTCAGATATAGCTATGTCGACATGGGTTTCATGTGATGTGTAGTTGGTCATAAGTTATGACTATATTGACATGGGGTTTTCACCGAAAGAACTCTTACAATATCTTGTTCATCCTAAATGAAAATGGTGTCAATCTTAAATCGAGTATGGCTGCCTTGACAGTCATATTAAAAATGTCTTATTACTGCTCCTCCTTAATTGAAGGTAGTATATTTCACCAAAGACTTCTAATGATTTTGAGTTGGTCCTAATTGAAAATGATGCAGATCTGGCATCCAGTATGGTCACCACAGCCATTGTAAAAGTCTTGTTATCACTCAGTGATATCAGAGATGATTTCAACATCGAGCAGTTAAAAAGAAGAAATGGTCTTGTCTTGGATTGCTGGAAATTTTGGGGGGAGAGTAGAGTGTTTGTCCCTTTGGAGGAAAGTATTCTTGCTGTGATTTCTAGACTTCTGACATTGCCTTCTTCTTAATAAAAATCTTGTTGGCACAATAAACCACTTGAGGCAGACCAATGAAATTTGGTTTACATGATTCCATATATAGGCGACCTGATTAGGTATTCATGCAGTTACACAAATTGAGGTCATTTCATGCTTGTATGTTTGGCTGGCCTTTGACCTATGAGGGTCAGCCAAATTTTCTGTGCTTCTTGGATGTCTACAAAGTCAGCCCAGTGTCCTTGGATGGTCTTAGGTCAGTTACCAGTGCGAAAAGCTGAGAACACCCAATGATTAGTAAGGGGAACTTTGAATAAACTTTGCACTTACTTCATATGATTTGTTAAGTGTTTCAGTTGTTTGTTTTTTTTTCAACCCAAGGAGATGGAAACTTTAAACAAGGACATTAAATATACCTGTGTGAAGGGAGGATGATATCAGGCCACCATTTGAACAACCCAATTTAGGGTCCCAGAAAAGCATGGAATTCCTAAATGAGACACATGCATGAGAAGGCTACAAGTATCCCAAATCAAAATTTGGTTCCCTGCTTTATTTTCCTCCCCCAGAAATCAAAAACAAAACATAATATTCTTGTTTCTTCCTGTACATATATCCCACTTTCATTTCTTTATTCCTGGTCTATATTTTTAAAGCCATTTCAGATAAAGGATGATTCTTATTATCATCTTCAGAAGGTGTGTGGTATGCCATATCCAAGGTTGTATCTTAAAGTTCAAGGTCATAAGTCATTGTTATAAGTCTTCTGTGACTTTCTGCTCTGAACCTTTTGAGTCATTTGACATAAAAGAATGACACTTGGTATACTTGCATATCATCACCAGAAGGTTTGTTTCTATCTTCAAGGCCAAGGTCATGTTTTAAAATTTCACACCCATCTGTACCACTTAATTGCTCAGATCCCCTTTAGATACAGTCATAAAAACTTATTTTTTCCATGTCTCTCCAGTGACTATACAGCCCTGTCACAATGGTCCAGATTTCATCATTGTACACTTTCGACTCCATCACAGGTGTTTGGCAAAAATTCGCCGAAAAATATTTGTCTTTACTTGCCCCTAGTTTAACACTTTCAGTTGAATTTTCCATTAGTTATTCTTTCTAATTAGTTATTCTTTCTGTTTCTTTTTCCTTTTGCAGCAAGTTCCATTGTACTCTAGCTTAGATAATCCAACAGTTGAACCAGAGACAGGCAATATCCTAATTGGTGCACACCCAGTTCTGTACCAAGTGGCTGAACATCTACAGCACCCAGAGGTTCCAGCCCCATCACAGGTAATTATCCTCAACTGCTAATACAAGGGGAAAACAGACGATGTCTGCATCAGTCTGTCTGTCCATGCATCCATCTGTCTGTCCATGCTTCCATCTGTCTGTCCATGCTTGTGTCCATGTCTGTACATGCTTCCATCCATCTGTCTGCCCAATGAATTCAATGGCTGTAATGCTTCATGTCAGCAGTAGTTTCAGTGAATTCAAAAATAGCTGTAATGCTTCATGTCAGCAATAGTTTCAGTGAATTCAAAAATAGCTGTAATGCTTCATGTCAGCAGTAGTTCAATAAATTCAATGGCTGTAATGCTTCATGTCAGCAGTAGTTCCAATGAATTCAGTGGCTGTAATGCTTCATGTCAGGAGTGGTTTCAATGAATTCAATGACTGTAATGCTTCATGTCAGCAGTAGTTCCAATGAGTTCAGTGATGAGCACATTTTGCACATATTTCTCCATCGAATACATTCTCCAATCACACTGCATTAAGAATATTAGCCCACTACCTTGCGAATCCAGCCCTACTAAAAGATGAAAATTGTCTTATCCTATCTATTTTTTTAGATAGACAAAGGGCAGTAACTCTTGCCCATTACCTCCCCTTGATACCACCAGGTGTTGCCAGGTTTAGCTTCGCTACTGTGCAGAGCGCACATAGTGCAATAGCCTCTGACAATCCAGCCATTTCTACATTCCTAAAGGCCCATCCATTGTTTGTTTTGGAATTATTCTGTGAACTTATTGATCTCCTGCAAGTTGTATACATTATTTTACAATTTTGGCCAAGTTTTGACTGACTTTGTTACTTATTTGGGACTTTGTAAGACCCCATCCCACCATGCTATCGTAGACCTACACAAGGTCATTTTTTATTAGAGCTTTAATTTGACCTTTTGCTTACACCGTTCATTGTGGAGCCTGTATTAGCAACTATAATTTAGTGCTGGTGGATATTTATGATTATTAGTTTTTCATATTGTTTTGATAGTCTCATGTTAATTATTATTAAGCCTTGTTCCAAAGTCCATTAGGGCCATAGATTTATGATACGACACTTTCAATCACCTTTAAGCTATGACAGTGATTTAACATCTTAGTAATTTCAAGACATTACTTATTTCTGCTTTAATTTGTTCTTTTTTTTTTTTGTTGTTTCAGTGAAAGGTCTTCAGAGTGCGTGAAATGCAAGAAATTCAAGGCCAGGGTAAGGACCTTCTTTACCCCTGCATTGTATGCACGAAGTGCATGTCGGAATCACCTTGTATAATATGCAGTGCATGGTCTGAAAATACAAAGACTGTAGTACAACAGAAAGCAGCAGAGGGGAAGGAACGGCAGTCAAAATCACAACAGGATAACACCGACGTTCTCAACCTCCACCCCAAGTCCACCTCCATGGCAAGCCTCATGGGTGACACTGGGATCCTCCTGCCCTCTAAAGTTTGATGGATAAAACCCACAGCCACATCAGGGGATGGAGAAGATACAGAAAGGGATCAACTGTTGTTGGATCAGATGCATTGCATGGTGCAGCAGACAATGATGATGCAACTCCTTCAATAAGGGCAGATCTTTCCCCTCTTCCCATCATTTGCTTGTACGAATGCATTGGGGGAATATTTCGAGGCACAAGTCCGCCCGCATGCCTGAGCATTGCCTTCTGGCCTGTAAGTCTGGGCGCATGGGGATAATGACGGATCTGTTGGATCCAAATAATAATACTGCCACATAGCCACTAGCCATCCAGCCATCACTGGTTGTCCCGATATTACCAGCCGTCCAACTGACGCCAGCAGTCCAGCTATCCTAGCATGAGGACCTTTTCACTGGAATGGTAACCCCCCCCCCACTTTATGCAGAGATCTTTGTGATATATCTGCCTATCTAGATGGGCAGCTGGCATCATGTCAATACTATACCAGCAATTTTGATCAGAAATCAATCCATTCAGCCAGACCTTTGGAGTGCCCAGTACCGGTGTTTGGCAGAATGACTTGTATACCGCCAGCCTCCGGGCCAACCGCACACCGTCCACACCAGCCAGCAATGTTCTTGTAAAACCAGGTTCCAGCAGCTTTCTCCTCTTGCTGGTATCAGACGCACTCCATTGCCATCAGTATGGACCTTCTGGTGTTTGATAAGAATTTGGCAGCTGTCCACATGCCAGCTCCATTATATTACAAAGTGGATAAAAACATGCTCCATGCCATGTCAGAGCTGGTTTGGAACATAGTGGCAAGATCTGCCATGTTAGATTTGGCCTCATTGGCCATCTTTCATCTCGCCAATCAATCCAACAGTAGTCATGCTTGGGAGGCAATGGCCAGAATCGATCAGCATACTATGGCCAGTGCCTTGACGGCTTTGGCCAATTTTGACCTAATCCAGTTGGACGAATGCCTGCTGTTAGCATCACTTAAATCACACCATACTCTTGCTTTGTGGACAACCCCGTTCAGGTCTCCTTAGCTATTTGGAGGATGGATTGAAAATATTAAGAGGCAGGCAGCTCGGGAGCTGCCCCTCCAACTTGCCACTCCACGTGCACAAGCGTTTGGGCTTTCTCAGCCCCCGCCAATGCAAAGGGATGCTCAGTGGCCCTGAGATGGGGTTTCTCCCAGCCTGATGTGCCCTAGTACTGATCTCAACACAGTGCCAGGAGGCCACAGCGTACTCAACATAGGGGGCATTTGTACCAAGGCGTGAAGAAACAGACTTTCTCCGCCTTCAGGACTCCCAACTGCAAACATTGACATACACCCCACCCCCCTGCTGCCTGAAGACAGCCTAACCATGGGTGGCTGTCTCCTGTTCTTTCAAGCTCACTGGATCTCCCTCTTCCCACACAATCGGTGGGTGATCCAGGTCATTTCAAAGGGGCTTTGAGTTTCATTCTTCCAATCCACTGCCCTTTCTTCCCCTCCCATTTACATGGAAGTTCTGGCATTTACACATCCCTATCCATCCCGTCTCACGCAAGTTTCTAAGTTTCACTTACCATGACACAGTCTATCAATTTACAGTTCTTCTTGCAACCGCTCTGGTGGCCTAATGGTAGAGCATCTGCCTTGGATGCTGGAGGTCGTGGGTTCGAACCCCAGCCATGTCATACCAAAGACTTTAATAAATGGTACTTACAGCTGCCTCGCTTGGCGCTCAGCATTAAGAGGTTAGTGTTAGGACTGGTCGGCCTGGTGTCAGGATAATGTGACTGGGTGGGACATCATGCTACATGTCTGCGGCATGATGCCCTAGTGCTAAACATCACTATAAACTGTCACACTGCAGACATCTTAGTGATATGACTGAAAAATTGTTAAAGCTACATTAAAAATCTAAATCACACACACATTCACACACACAGTTCTTCCCTTTGGCCTCAATGTCAGCCCTTGGGCTTTCACTCAGATTATGGATTGCATCATCTTCCTGTTCCAGTTGACGTCATCTACAACGACGGCAGCGTACCTGGATGACATCCTCCAGAAATGCATGGTAAGTTCTACCCTACTCCAAGGCAGGAATGATCTTCTCTCTCTTTTAGCTATTCTCGGTTTTCTAGTAAACTGGGAAAAGCCCAACCTCCATCCTTCCCAGAACTTTGTCCATCTGTGTATGGAGTTTGTAACCTACCAGAATCTGGCGTGGCTTCCTCGTGTTCGTGTCAACGGAATCGTAGAACTGGTTGAGTCTATTTCCGGCAGAACTTGGATTTCAGCGAGAGAGTACTTGCAGCTCCTTGGTTCATTCAGTGCGGCTGCAGACCTATCCCACTCGGCTGCCTTTTTATGCGCCCCTTGCAGATGTCATTGCTGACTCAGTGGTGCCCCTTGTCAGGTCCCCTTGATCAAACCATCTGGATAATGCACAAGATTCGATCCTTCTTGCATCTGTGGCACACCTCAGGTCAGCTGACCAGGGGAATCTCGCTGGAGAAGCCCCAAGTGAAAATAATGGTATGTACCGATGCCAGTACATATGGTTGGGGCGCCCACCTGTTGCTGTTGGTGGCATGTGGGAGCCAGGGGAGGAGCCTATGCACATCAACATCCTAGAAATGAAGCCCGTTATCAACACCTTTTACTTTTGGGAAGATTGACTCTCAAATACAGTCCTCATCATGTCTGACAACTCAGTAATGGTGACCTATCTCCTCAAACAGTGCCCCGAGTGGCCTAGTGGTCTAAAGTGCTCTCTTTTATGGATCACTGCCATCTCACCTCTGTCTGCTTGGGTTCTAGTCTTGGGATCAGCTAATGTGGGTATGTGAGAAAGCTGCCAGTAGTTTCTCGTGAGTTGGTGGTTTTTTTCCTGGGTTTTCCCAGGTTCTTCCTCCACCATTTTATACTGGCCGCTATGTATAGCCTATCTTATGCTGAAAAATGGCGTTAAACTCTACAACAACAACAATCTCCTCAAGCAGGGGGCACCAAAACACCTTTCCTGTTTATCCTGGTGTGGCAGTTTCTACGTTGGTGTGACAACTTCCAACTGCCCCAGTGCTAAACATCACTATAAACTGTCACATTGCAGACATCATAGCGATATGACTGAAAAATTGTTAAAGCTACATTAAAAATCTAAATCACATACACACCCATATGCATCAGAACAGACTATAATTATGCTATTATTATAAATATTGTCAAAGTTTTAACACTGTGACTTATTTATCATTTTTGTTAGGCATTAATCAACATTAGTGCATAGGTGCCTATATTTCCGAACCAAGGGCTATTGCTTCATCCAATTCTAGTTCAAATTTGCAATGTTCAAGTGGTGATACCATGATGTAAACAAGATGGCTCAATGAGGGTGATGTACCAGTTGGACCATCCTTTGATTTTTTCCATCAGATTGAGAAAGAAACCTTGGACGTAATTTGTCACCATTGAGAACTATACTTTAAACTGTTGTTCACATGGAGCAATATGGCAGCAGAAGGAGACAAAGACACAGATGGAATATTATCTACCTATTTTGTTGTCATAATGTATGGTGTTAAATTACCAAATAGATCAAATTGATGTGTAATCCTAAAACTAATCCAGAGGTTATTCCGTGACCTGATGGAAATGGCTGAGCAATGTTAAAAGTTTTAATGTAATAATGCATCAAGTGACAATAATAGACAAGTGCAAAAAGGGAGAAGTTATTGTTAATATGTTAACATCTTTATAAGCCTTTATGCTTGTCATTATCCAAAATAAATCAAGGATCTTTTTAAAATAGAAATAAGCAGTAAATAAATGAAAATTAAATATATTTATTGATTTCTCAGACAATTTATGTTAAAAAAGATTTATAACTTCCATCTGTTCATTAATAGATGCAGTCCCTTAACTGCGAAGTTGGTTTTTATTTTTTAAAAATTGACATTATAGTTGATAGATTATGCTAAATGGCAAGTTGGAAAATAAAATTATCATGATGTTCCAGAATGTATAGCACATAAATAGGTACTTGGATTTCATGTTTTGGCTTTTACAGAGTTTGGAAAACTAATTTTTGAAATAATAATAGTAACAGTAATGATAACTTTATTTAAAGAGGGTAACAGAATTAGCTGAAGAACTAATCTGCCTTGAGGCCCTAATACAAAGGAATTTATTTATTTTAGCTGCATATCTGAAGCCACTGGATATATTGGGTTTGGAAGAAAGAAATAGAGTGGGCATTTCTAATCTCAACTGGAATACTATTCCAGAGCAAAGTTCCATACTGTATTGGAAACATTTTTTGAATAATTTCTATTTGGTTTAGGAATTTTATAAGAGTGTCCAAGCTTTTATTGGACAGTATAGATGCATGTTGACATAGTAACACCACCCTGCATTGGGACAGATGTAGATAGATAGTTTGAAATGCTCAGGCATTAGTTCAACAAGATCTTTGGAGAAGTTTCAACTACAGTACCATCCAGTCTCTAATAAGTCCAAACCTGAATACTAATGACATTTGTATCACCTCCAAACTGCAATAGCTGTGGGGGGGCTTAGTTTTTAGCCTGCCAGACTCATGAGTGGAAGGGTGCAGGTTCGAATCCTACCATCGGACCAGCTTGAGTCAGCTTTCTTGGTGTGTCCTTGAGCAAGGCACTTACTCCAGTTGCCTTGGCTCTAAATAACCTACTTGTGTTGCTGTGCAATAAAGCCCCGAAAACCACAGACCAGATCACCTTCAAACACCTCATGAACTACTGAAAGCACCAAAGATAACAACTAAACATTAATACTGTATTCCACAATCCATTGTATTTTAGAGGCAGAAACTTTGTGCATTTCATGTGGTTGTGATTATGCGAGTATGTGCACACTCTTTGCCTGTCTGTGTGTGTGTGTGTGTGTGTGTGTGTGTGTGTGTGTGTGTGTGTGTGTGTGTGTGTGTGTGTGTGTGTTAAGTTTTCCAGCTATTGTGTGATTCAAAGCGAATTAAATGCTGTAGAAATTTATTTTATTTTATTCAGATTTGAATTTCTTGTCATTTTCAGGAGTAAATAACTTTTTTCAGTTGTACAACATTGTTATGTTTGGGTCATATACATTAGCCGGTTTGGGACCACAAAACAAAAGGTTATCAGGCACTGTATACATATTTCCAGTATACTGTATACATATTTCCAATATACTGTATAATGAATTTTGGGTCAGACTTAAAGACCTAATAATGTTTCCTTCTCTTAAATATTTTCAGCATGTTTTTCTGTTTTCTAATTTCATTGTGTGTGTTTTTTGTAAACATATCATTATATAGGTGTTGTCCAATGTTGTAAAACGCTTAAAGCTTCTAAAGATTATGCGCCATACAAAGTCCTCATTATTATTATTATTATTATTATTGAACCCCAGAGCCAAGGTGCGGAATGAGGGAGACATTGAATAGTAGAAATGGGAATTGGCCACAGTATGCCATGGAAGTAGCTTTTGTGATTGGTTCTTGACAATAAAAATAAATTGCATAAAATTAAGCAAAATAAATCAAGTAGCAAATTATAAAAGTAAAAATAGATAATTATTTAGAGGAATTCCTTATCATACCTAATCATATGAGGATTTTTGTGGTATACTGGAGAACCTTATAGGGAGGGATGATCTGTTACATTATTAAAGTACCCCCCATAACTTTCTTCTAGGTATGACACTCGGATTATATGCTGCTTGTGAAAACTACATCTTGGCAATTTATTTTTTCTTATACAGTATGTCCAATACTACACTGGCTAATATATTGATCAGACTAAAGTAATCTCTGTTAGGATCAGATCAGACTTAAGTCTAATCCACATTGGATCAGATCAGCTAAAAGAGAGGTATTATGCATTAAAAGAGAGGTACTATGCATTAAAAGAGAGGTACTGTGTATTAAAAGAGAAACTATGAATTAAAAGAGAGGTACTATGCATTAAAAGAGACGTTCTATACATTAAAAGATAGATACTATGCATTAAAAGAGAGGTACTGTGTAGCTAAAAGACAGATACTACCTATGTATTTAAAAGAGAGGTACTATGCATTAAAAGAGAGGTACTGTGTATCAAAAGAGAAACTATGAATTAAAAGAGAGGTACTGTGCATTAAACGAGATGTTTTATCCATTGAAAGATAGATACTATGCATTAAAAGAGATACTATGCATTAAAAGAGGTACTATGTTGCTAAAAGATAGATACTATGTGTTTAAAAGAGAGATACTATGCATTAAAAGAGAGATACTATGCATTAAAAGAGAGGTAATATGCAATAAGAGAATTTTAAAGTACTACAAAGCTAAAATGAGATGTACTATGTAGCTAAAAGAGAGGTACTACAAGTGAAAAGACAAGCAGCCATATTAGGACCAGAGTAACTGTTAAGAGACATACTATGCAGGAAAATGGGAAGAAGGGGACTGTATTATGAATAGAATATGTATAATGTGCCTGGCAGATCAGGTTTCTCTGCAGAGTAATCACGTTGACTCTGATCCTGCTGGCATATTATGGAACAGCAGTTCAGGGTCTGTGTTATTTGCTGTTTTGTTGACTCATCTTGTAAGTGGGTATATGTGGTACTGTGGTTAAAGCCTGTATGAAGTGCAGTTTTATGTAGCAAATCAAGCCATAACGGGTTTTATTTTTCCCTGCCTGAACTGAAATTTGAGTTTCAAGATTCACAAAAACTCCAACAACCTTTGGGTCTCATGAACTAATTGTTTTATAGATTTTCTGTTATGTCTAATTGTTTTCACAATCTTGTAACTAATTTTTTTTACAGTTTTCCCTTTCAGAAATCCAGAGTAAAGGATTAATGAAGGAACTGGACAATTTCCAAATTGAAAATGTGCAACAAATTATTTTTTTTCAAATCATGAATTGGTGTAAAGTGAACAAAATGGAAATTTGTTCATGATCACTTTCTAAAAACACCTGGATATATGTTTATTATGTAAATTAAGTATCATTACCTATTCATTTTATTTTATGCTTGCAGGTGTTGTATCTCTACACTAACAGCACTAACCATGTGACATTTGTGACAGAGCTGTATTCGGATGCAGGCCACACTCTGTATGCTTCAACAGTTGCCTCCATGTACCAGAAGAAGATGCTGATTGGAACTATTTTACACAAATTAATGTACTGTGAAGTTAGGACTTTGTAGAATAATTTTTTAATAACAAAGACATACTTTGGGGTCATTCCATGTCATATCACCCAGTGATTTATTTCCAGTGTGTAATTGATGGCTGCATGCAAAATTTCAGTCAAATATTCCAATTACATATGACGTTTTGTCCGATTGATATGGGGAGGGGTAGCATAGCTTTTTCACCTGCAAATTCCTATAATGCAAGGTTTACAGATGCTTGTATCATTTTTTTTAATTACAGACATGAAGCAGAAATTTTTTTATACTACATATTTTGACCAGTGGAATCTGAAGGTGATGTCAGATTTTTATTATTTCAGATATTTGTGGCAATTTATATTGGCCTTTTCTTCATTATGGATTTTCTTTCTATAGATTTTAAGGTAGCACTACTACCTGTTGTCCATTGCAAAAACCCAAATATGATTTTATTTGGAAACTGTACCTATATGGGATCATACCAAATTTATCTTATATGAATTAAAAAATTCATTGTTAAGCTGTACCTGGAGCTAAAACTTGAGACAAATTAAAAAATGTGAAATTTGTGCCCCATAACAGAGGTTGTTTGAGCATGTAGGCAGTTAAATAGCATAATGATTTTTTTATATGCTCAAAATGCATAGCTGTATTTGTGCCAGATTTCAACTGTTTCTCAGTGTTTTCACCTTCAAATCATTTTGTGCTTGTACCTACAGTTCTAAGCTAGTTCCAGTGCTGAAATCAGTACAGTAGAAACTGTCTTGAAAGACCACCCCTTCTGCCAAAGAGTTATGGTCTCTCAAGACAGGTGGTCTCTCATAACAGGTCATACCACTATATAATCAATAAATCTGTGCATTGGGAATATGGTCTTTCAAAGGCAGGTGGTCTCACATAGCAGTGGTCTTTCAAAACAGGTTTTACTATATATGTAGTCCCATCAGAAGGAAACAACCCATGTAAATGTTTGCTAATTATTAAGTTCTTTTTCATGTGATCACTGGCATGCATAGTTAAGATAAAATAGGATATATTTAATGAAATGGTTGCAAAATATGCACACAAAAGTCAGTTTCATATTTCAGGTCCCTAGACTACATTAAACTTTTGCCACACACAGTACACATTTCATCAGGTTCTAAGAGAATATTGCACCATCTCTCGGCCATTGGGTGTTGATTCAGAGTGTGGGGATACTGCATCATCTTCTAAGTGTATTGCATAATCATTGCATCATCTCCTAGGAATGTTTTTCTGCATATAGATTTACTCAAAGTACCTATTCAGATTGGGACTTTTAAACTAAGTTTGGAATTTCATGCTTAAAATTTGTTGAGAATCTGGTGCTAAGTCTCTTTACTTTTTTTTTTTAATACAGAATATTTCCAGTTTCATTGATAATTGTTGATCTGTTATTAATGACATTTGCCAGTGTTAGAACCTTGCTCTTAACTTCACTTTGTATCATAATAATTGTTTGTTTGTTTGGTTCATTTGGACATTAGTCATTTTTTGCACATGTCCAAAAATTCCACTTTTACCTTACACATTGTGTGGTATAGATACATATTGTTTTATTAGTTAGAATAAAGATTATTATAATATTTTCTAAACAAATTCAGATTCTTGTCATTCAGTAATATGTGAATCTGGTCTGTAGTGTGAATCTGGTCTGTAGTGTGAATCTGGTCTGTAATGTGAATCCAATCTGTAATGTGAATCTGGTCTGTAGTGTGAATCTGGTCTGTAATGTGAATCCAATCTGTAATGTGAATCTGGTCTGTAGTGTGAATCCAATCTGTAATGTGAATCTGGTCTGTAATGTGAATCTGGTCTGTAATGGTCTGTAATGTGAATCTGGTCTGTAGTGTGAATCTGGTCTGTAATGTGAATCCAATCTGTAATGTGAATCTGGTCTGTAATGTGAATCTGGTCTGTAATGTGAATCCAATCTGTAATGTGAATCTGGTCTGTATGGTCTGTAGTGTGAATCTGGTCTGTAGTGTGAATCTGGTCTGTAATGTGAATCTGGTCTGTAGTGTGAATCTGGTCTGTAATGTGAATCTGGTCTGTAATGTGAATCCAATCTGTAATGTGAATCTGGTCTGTAATGTGAATCTGAATGTGAATCTGGTCTGTAATGTGAATCCAATCTGTAATGTGAATCTGGTCTGTAATGTGAATCTGGTCTGTAATGTGAATCCAATCTGTAATGTGAACACAAAGTTCACGTTACTAAGTTTAATAGATAATTCAGGTTGATTTACATCAAGAAAGAGGTGTAATGATTATTTAGAAATCATCTGAATCAAATACAGCTGATTGTGTCAATAGCCCTACTGTTTTCCATTGGAATCAAATACAACTGATTGTATCAATAACTCTACTGTTTTCCATTGGAATCAAATACAGCTGATTGTGTCAATAACCCTACTGTTTTCCATTGGAATCAAATACAACTGATTGTATCAATAACCCTACTGTTTTCCATTAGAATCAAATACAACTGATTGTGTCAATAACCCTACTGTTTTCCATTGGAATCAAATACAACTGATTGTGTCAATAACCCTACTGTTTTCCATTGGAATCAAATACAACTGATTGTATCAATAACCCTACTATTTTCCATGGAATCAACATCAGCTGATATTATCAATAACCCTTGTGTTTTTCATGGAATCAAAGTCAGCTGATATTATCAATAACCCTAGTGTTTTCCATGGAATCAGATGCAGCTGATTGTATCAATAACCCTAGTGTTTTCCATAGAATCAAAGTCAGCTGATTGTATCAATAACCCTAGTGTTTTCCACTGGATTCAAATTCAACTGATTGTATCAATGACCCTACTATTTTCCATTGGAATGAAATACAACTGATTGTATCAATAACCCTACTGTTTTCCATTGGAAGCAAATACAACTGATTGTATCAATAACCCTACTGTTTTCCATTGGAATGAAATTCAGCTGATTGTATCAATAGCCCTACTATTTTCTATTGGAATGAAATACAACTGATTGTGTCAGTAACCCTAGTGTTTTCCATTGGAATCAAAGACAACTGATTGTATGGATAACCCTACTGTTTTCCATTTGAATCAAAGACATCTGGAATCAAATACAACTGATTGTATCATTAACCCTATTGTATTCCATGGAATCAATACATCTGATTATATTGTTGATGTATTGTTTTCCATTGGAATCAAATTCAACTGATTGTATTAATAACCCTACTGTTTTCCAACTGATTGAAATAAAAGCAATTCAACTGATTGAAAAGAGAGAAGATTTATGTGATTATTGCAGAGAAATAAACATCATAAATTACATATTTTGTAGCAATGAGAAAAAAAGAATGGATGGAGAATGGTAGTCATGCCACATGTTTGTACCCCGATTTTTATTGACAAAGTTTTCATATGGTTTTGCACCATGACTGACGATTATTTAAAATTTAAATAAAATTACTAGAAGTTCCATCAGATAGATTCTATAAGATTCATGTGATTTTATATGAAATATAAAATATTTAAAAATTATGCTTTTATTACTTTATATGTACATTACTGACTTTCAGTGATCCACCCTTTAGAATGGATTGCCCCTATTATAAGGTCACTTTCCCACCACACACCACTATATACCTGACAAAAATTAAATTCACTGTCATCTTTGATAAAAATGAAGCATCAGACACATTATGGAATATATTTGGTCTATGCAGTTTACTACACAAGCATGCAATAACCATGAACTTTTAAAGATTTTGCTCAGGATTTTAAGTTTGCTCTGGATTTTCCAGTTTGCTCTGGATTTGCCCAGTCTGCTCTGGATTTTCCATTTTGCTCTGGATTTTCCAGTTTGCTCTGGATATTCCCAGTCTGTTCTGGACTTTCCATTTTGCTCTGGATTTTCCCAGTCCATTCTGGATTTTCTGGTTTGCCATGGATTTACATGACATTCTTGACATCTGATAAGTACAACTCGTAGCTTGTGTAAGACGAGCATTTACAGGCTAGGTAACTTTTATTGTCACAATGGATTTACAAGAAAATTTTGAATTTCATTTGAGCAAATACATGATGGGAGATATCTTGAGTGACATTTACATATTTATATATAATATGAAGTATGAGATTTTCAGAATGTTTTATCAGCATCGGGTTTTCACAAAAGACTTGACATTATCACATGTAGATGGTTCCAAAGGACAGTGGTGCCAATTTGGCATCCAGGACCACTGTGGCATTCTTGAAAACCTGATTTCAGCTTATCCTGAATTGTGGGTCATACTGATATGGGGTGCGGACTTCAAGACTTTTTCTGACATCCAACATACCTGCCATGCAGTACAGGGCTTAAAATTAATACTTACGCAAAGTTGTTATTATATGGGGGCCTAATGGGCAAGTGGTCTGAGGCACTTACCTTTACAGATGGCAAACACATATGGAGGCCTCAGGTAGCCAAGTGGTCTAAGGTGCTTGGTTTTACAAATGACAAACACATGGAGGCCTCAGGTGGCCAAGGGATCTAAGGTTCTCTCCTTTACAGATAACTTCCCATGAGTCTGTGTTTCTTCCAGTGGAAGTCTACCTGGGTTCTTCCTCCTCCAAATATACTGGCCACCATGTATAGTGTTATGATCTATGGTCTTAAACTATGTAACAGAAAAGAAGTGAAAACAACTTTCTGAGTAAAATTCAACACTTTTCCTAGAATGCAAAGTGAAAATTCAAAAGACACAGTGCATTAAATCCCAAACAATCCATAATGTCCCCTCATAAGTCCAGAGGTAAAGACTGTTCTGAATGACCCCACAAAATAAACTGATACTCATTAATATCCCTCTTAAACAAATGGGAGATCTTAGGATCTTGTTCCTGTTAGACAACGATTGTTGTTTGTCACCGTGATTAAAGTAGAGGGAATGAGTAGTGTTGTGTTAGTGACGTTGACCAGAACATTTGTGTATCTTATTCATTTATTAAAAACAAACACCATTGAAATCTCAATACTAACTTCAATGGGGTCAGTAAACTGCAATAATTGTGGCACTTCAAACTTACAATGCTAAATATTCAGATAAATTTATGATATAACTTTAAGACCTCATCAGCTTTACCAGATCCAGCCATATAAAATGATTGATCAAAAACAGAGATCAGCCACTGAGACAGCCAGTTTTACATAGATTTGGAATCATGTTTGAAAGGATAGGAGAAAATATAACAAGTTGTTGAAAATAAAAGTGCATGTATGTTCTGTTGACTTGTGGGTCAATCCAAAGAAAATATTTCAGACATAATGTTCACTATGCATGTCTGTATACTGCTTTAATTGGCTAAACATTACGGACCTTTCATTGCCAGCTCTCTGCCTGCAGATGTACCATTGTTGCACATCTGATGCAAGGTTTGTTGCATAGCAGTGTAAGGGCTGTTGTATCTCAAAAACACAGCTGGGTTCTGACACAATAACAATACAATATTAGAGATTTACAATGATTTAAATTTGTATTGACTTTCCATTTCGTCTTCAGGCAGTTTTGGTCCAATGGAAACATTTTTACCTTCGTCAGGATCTGTCAGGTTAGATGAGGCAATAGGCTATAATTATTTTGTATGTGCACATTTCTAGTGCTCATAAAAAAATCCAAAACAAAACACAGACTCCTAATATATGAGTAATTCTATTATGACTGTACATATTGGTGTGTTTCTATTCAAAGGCATTTGTAGCATCCAGTTGCCAACTTCATTGTTTATACTTGTACAGGCGGTCTGTGGGCCTTTTTCCCTACAGGTTTTTGCCTAATAATGGATATTGTTTACCTATTTTGTACGCATCTATAACTGTACCTCAGTTCCCTTTTATGTTAAAGTTTCTTATGTGTAATGTTGGCACTTTTTACATTTCTGTATTGCTTCTGCTCTGGTCGGACAACTACAGGTCAGCTTTCTATACATGATTCACTCAGTCTTGCTAATGCATTGTTTCTATAGGCAACACTTGAGTCATGTATATCTGCATAAGCATTCCATCATATTTAAAGAGCACTTAGTCACTCACATGGATAGCCTATGCGAATTCACAAGATAGGTTTGGGTTACATTATTTATACGTGTGCATGTTTTTATGGCCTTAGTAGTTGAAAATAAAAGTGCCAGTTGTGTGTGTATATCCGGTTGGCTTGTGGATTAGTCCAAATGAAAATTTGTCAAACACAGTGTTCACTGTTTGTGTCTGTATAGTGCTTTAATTGTCTAAACATTACTGTCCTTTCGTTGCTGGCTCTCTACCTACAAGGTGTGCTGGAAGTGCAACATGGTTGCACCTCTGATGCAAGTTTTGTCACATAGCAACATAAGAGCTGTTGTATCTCAAAAACACAAGTGGGTTCTGACACAATGACAATACAATAGTTGAATAATGTTTATTATTTGCTCAATGCTTTGATTAGATATTTTCATTGATTGAAATTTGTGTTGTGACTTTCTATTTCATCTTCAGACAGTTTTGGTCCAATGGAAATGTTTTTACCTTTGTCAGGGTCAGATGCGACTTCACAAGATAGGCTTGGGTTACTTTATTTATGTGTGCATATTTTTATGCTCTTAAGAAACTCCTTATATATATATAATTATGTCATTTTTGGTACATACAGGTGAGTTTCCTTTACCATGGCATCTTTAGCCTTGGAATGCCATGCTTCTGCATGTACATACCATCCTTGACCTTTCGTACAGTTAGTATTAAAACTGAGATGGTCTGCTATCGCATTTTTTCAGGTATTGATCATTTGGTATAGCTCTGCGTCCACACTGTTTTCAAACATCACATGCAGGCCCACAAGTTTATACTTCCCCTACTTAAAGGTGGTATTCTCTTTATATTTTACCTGTATGCTTCATTGCTTTATTAGACTGTTATCAATTTCTGGGTCAACTTTTTAAGATTAAGCTCTGCACCAACAATGGGCAAAGTGCAAAACACGCAGCTCAGGATGAAAACATCACCAGTCTGCATGCTAACCTTTCCTCAGTGTGAGAATTTCTCCGGACAAGGGAGATTAATCAACTCTTACCCTTCAGCCATGAAGTGTTGGACATTGATATGCTCTGAAACAGCTCCAGCACCCAAATCACCACCACAGAAGTTAGCATTATTGGCAACTCCCTCTACCTTGCTTACTCGGGATTTGACTTGATTCCTATTGCGAGAACAGCAAGGGACAGAGCTAACAAACAGCCAAGTTCCTTCTCACTCAGCAGACATATGGAGAGATTACATTACATGGATCAAACATTTCATAACCTGTCCCAAACTGATGATCCGAGTGATATCCTCCTCACAGAGATGGCCTATTTCCGTTGCGACTTTCTGGGCCATATACTAGGTATCATGAAAGGCCAAAACATCAATATTATGGGCTTAATCACTAACAGTTCGGCTTCAAGTACGTCACACCTGACTTTTGCAGACGTGTGCAGGGACCAGTCTAACTCACATACCACCTCGAGACACTCATCCAGCACAATGCCAAGAATAGTTCCTTATGCTTCAATGGATGTCACGTCACAATTTCTCTACACTCTGCCATAAGAAGAGACTCTTTACTCCGGCACTGTCTCGAAGTCACAGTTTCTAATTCAGGGCATTCTACGAGGTTAGTGAGCGGCAGAAATCATCACTCTTTGCCAGCTAAGTCTCATGCTTCGTTCTTAGACTTTGTCTCTATAGCTACCTTCCAACATTTGGAACACAGCTTCTCTTCTCCCACAACGAATACCTCAGGGCATGCATACGAATCTGTCTCAAGAATGGCCCGAGTACTAAACAGAGCTGCTGAACACATCTTGACCAACTCTGTATCCACAGCTACAATTTACAATTGGCAGAACGCAATTCGGTGCCTTTTGCCTGCACTTCCTGAATGAGCACCATAAGGCTAAGCTAAGGGCACAGCCTTTATTCTAACCATCCTTTTAACGGCCAGTTTGAAAACGTCTGCAGATAAGCCACCAACGAGACCAATTTCCCTCCCCCTCAACCACAGGGTCGATACAGGGATAGTATGGGAAATAAACAAAAGGACCCAAGGACCACACATAGGACACAAACCTATGAAAACCATCCTATTGAAGCTCTACCAGCGATTCCCCCCGATTTCTGGCACTGTTATAAATTATTCGAAAGAATTCTGGACAACGCCATCTTGACAACGTCATGGTTCTTGGAGGACCAGTACATTTCCGGTATTGAAATTATAAGGGACTTTTCATTCGTTTAGGTCTTTCATAGATCTTTATAATGACTAAGTTGGATTCACTTCATTGTACTGTAAATTCCTCTCACATTTTTCTTTTATTACTTTAATAATTAAATTGTATGTTAAGTTTTACAAAACTTGTTGGTTTTGCTTCTTTTCTGTTACTTAAGTTTGTGATCATAAAGTCCTAACAGATGACTCGAGTAATGCGCATGTCCGGATCATTCCTACGGTGGCAAATTCCAGTTATCTGGACAACATCCTGCAGAAACATCAGGTGAATTGTATCTAAACACAACATACCAGTTTGGGATTCTCGTCAACAAGGAAAATTGCGACCTAGTACCTTCTCAACAATTTGTTCACCTGGGTATGGAGTTCAATACGCAGGCAACATTGTTTGTCTCCCTCAGGATTGGGCATTGAAAATCTGAACCATGTTGGCTTCTGTACTTTAGAGGAAAATTCATCTGCAAGGGAATTTCGTCACCTTCTAGGATTGCCCAATGCTAGGTCTCTTTTTTTTATATGCTTATTGCAAATGATTCTTCTGTCCCAGTGGAGACCAAAACGTTTGCCCACTGGACCTTCCTCTCCCCATATGCACATATTTGAGGCACCGTCTGCGGAAATGGAGTATTCAACTTGGTTCACGGCGGGTATAACTGCACGTACAGCCACCCGAGGTTACAATCTGTACTGAGGCAAGCACAGAAGGTTGGGGAGCCCACGTACTGCCACTCTTTCAGGAAGCTAGCGGTGTATGGCCTCCCCAGGAACGTCATCTGCATATCAATCTTTTGGAGATGAATATCATTGTGAAAGCTTTTCACTGGTGGCTGGAATGTTTAAATGGCAAGGGAGTTCTCATTCTGTCCGACAACTCTACAGTAATGACTTAACTCAAACAAAAAGGAGGAACCAAGTCCCTAGATCTTTGCGTCATGGTGTGTGACTTTCTAAGGTGGTGTTGTCAACAACAAGTCCACCTAAACATTCACCATATTCCGGGACGCCTCAACGTACTGGCCGATTGTTTGTCTCTGAACAATTAACTAATACGGATGGAATGGTCTCTCCATCCCTCGTTTTTCAGTCCGATATGTACCTGATGGGACTGACCGTTGCTTGACCTGCTTGCGACATGGTGGAACACCAAACTCCCAACCTTTGTCTCTCCAGTCCCGGACCCAAAAGTTTGGGTAATCTACGCTCTATCGCTAGATTGGAACTTCCTGGACGCATACGCCTACCCTCCAACACATCTGATTAAAAACGTGATAAGAAAGCAGAAGAATAAGCCTGTCTCGACATCGTCATTGCACCCCTAAGATGGGAGAAGTTGTGGATCAACAATTGCATCAATCTTGCATCGGAAACTCCTCGGAAAAGGCGAATTTCCCTCATCTATTAAAAAAGCCACGACGGCATTTATTTCATCCCTGCCCAGAGGCACTGAACTGGCACGTCAGGATGATATTAAGCAGGTCGTCAGAATTAAACAATTTTTGCAACCAGTCGTGGAGAGAATCTCTCAGGCACGAAGGTCCTCCACTCTGAAGCATACGAAGGCAAATGGCACATTTTCCGTCAGTGATGCACAAACAAACATATCCTACCTCTCCAGGCATCTATACCGCAGATGGCTAATTTCCTCCTCTGGTTCTTCGAAGAGAGAAATTTAGCAGCTATTATAAAAAAAATATTACTGCTCCACAATTACTGACAGATTTCGTCATCATGCGAGAGTAGATATAGGACAAAACAGGGACTTGTCCGACCTGCTCACTAACGTTAAGTATACACGGCCGAAACATTAACTCTATGCCCATATGGAACCTATCTTGGCTATTATCCTGGCAAAACAAGACCCCTTTTGAACCAATTTCAAGGGCATCTCTGCCGCACCTTTCATACAAGACCTGCTTCTTCATGGCATTAGCGACTGCAGGCGGAATTAGCAAAATGCATGTCCTATCAGCAAACCGGAATTACATGCAGTTCCGAGAAGACCGATGCATCTTGCTCATGTCGGCGTCCTCTTTCATCGTCGAGAACCGGTTTCCTACCACGGTAACCCGACTTTCGTCATGAAACATCTGTCTTGTCTGGACACATCAGCTGAAAGCGACCTACAAGACCCAGTTTCGGGCTTTGAAGTGCTACCTTAATAAAACAGAGCCATTGCGTCGTTAAGAGATCACCCCTCTTTCAACCTCTCAAGACAGGACAGAAGGATATATCAACACAGACTATCTCGTCCTGGATTAAGTGGGTTATTTGTTGGGCATTAGAGAAATAACTCCAACTCACGTGAACTGATTACGCATTTTGGCTCACGATTTGCGAGGTAGTAGTAGTTCTCCTAAGGTACTATGATCCCGTAATTATTTTCGGAGAAACATGTTTTATTAGGAAAAATTGGTTTCGTCACTTCTGTTTTCTCCACGTTCCGTACATTTACTTAAAATTTTCATGTGAAGCGAATATGATTTCAGTAATACCTGCCGATTAATTTGCACCATGTTTCACTTAACCTTTCCATCGAAAATTAAAGTCCTCTTGCGATGTGTTGCAAGATGACAGTGGTAAACTTTGAATGATAGTTGTTTGAAATAGTAAAAGATAAATGGTGGATAGAAAGACGTGCCAGATGTAAAGAAAATAAAGACAGTTCAAGAAAATCTTTGGGGGGGGGGTAGCTACTGTAAACATTGTCGAATTCAGTACATGAAGAAGAAAAATTCAAAGTAGAGAACAGTGGGAAAAAATACTTGAATGTATACTGGAATCAAAGATATCATAATGATAAAAATCTTAAGGATGATTTATGTGATGCATGATAAGAGTTATGATTTTACAAGCACTAAATGAAAACATTAAAGCTACTCATTGCACCTTCAGTTGACCTTATTTGGGTAATTTTAACAAGCTTGGTGTTAATAAGAGCGATCTCGATATCGATAATGTTATTCTATGTTCTTCTTTTGATGCAAAAAAAAACAAAAAACAAACAAACAAACAACAAATTGCTTCCGCAGAACAACAGAGAAATTGCATTCACTGAGCACACATTTAACTAATGATAATTGTGATAAAATGACACTCAAAGGAGAGATACGAAAACAAAAAAATTCAAGGATTTAAAACTGCCAACTTTATCATTCAGGGGATTTGGAATCACAGGTTTTAAATTTTTGGTAGTTTCTCATAAATACTTTACATAATAGATAGACACTCCAGTAATTACAGCAATGGTTACAAATGTGAACAAATAAGACAAAACGTGAATAATTACAATCCATCCATACAAACCATCCAGAGCACATTAACTTCCATTATTCTCCGTGTTGTGCTTTGTATCTTTTTCAACGTTCTGTTGATTAACTGTTGACATTTTTTCAAATGTATGTTTGAATGCTACGAAACTAGCACTCAATGTATAGTTAATGTCGTCTTGAATGGTAATAATCCGGTAAAGTTTCTAATACCTTGTACTATTTTATATTCAACTCATTCATGGGTAGAAATGCATGCTACTGCTAGGATGACAATAACTTGCATATTTTAGCTGATCTCGCATTGACAAAGATCTCATAGGTTTGGTTTTCTTCATGTTTTTCACCCATTTCTTTTTACAAATTCTTGTCAGTGAATATTTTACTAGTGTTATCCTTATGTGTCCCATTTTGCAATATTCAGTCTATTCATTTATTATCTTAAGTGAGGTCGATTTCATTTTCAAATTGATTTAAATCCATTTAAAAAGTGTTAAAAAGCGTGTAAAAAAAGCACACGTGAGTTCATTTAGAAGAACATGTTCATGATGCAACAACAGAAGATAATATTCCATCATAGAATTTTTAAAAATATAATCTAACGTGCAATTAAAACGACTCACCAGTCGAACTTGTAGATTTAAATCCTAGTCACCTAATGTAAAAATGTACCATTGAAAATGATATTGTGAGTAAAGAAGTCAAATATACTAAAGTTGTAAAGGCAGTGATACGAATTTTATATAGCAACCTCGTGAAGGAATGGACATATTGCTCAAAGAGGTCGAAATTAGCTTTAATCAATTTGAATCTATACAAAGAAAACATAGAGGTTCTAATATTGTACACGAGTTGAGTAATGCATGTATTTTTTTAAATGTAGGTCACATAAAAGCAGTTGCTAAACCTGCATGTGACGCTGATCAGATAGTTTCAACGCATGTCCAAGCATGTGAATTTAAGGACAGATTACATAGACTTAGAGATACATGAAACACACAACCTAAAATATTCGTTAATCCTACTGCTCAACAAAGGCAAACAATGCAAATTCTTGTAAAAACAAAAAAATGTGTTAAATTTGTGTTAGAAAATCGGGTAGATAGAGAAGGAAGCAAAGGAAATACTGATTTCAGTGTGTAAATTCGTAAACTAACTGAAGTAAGTTGTCTTCCATTTATAAAACTACAGATCAGAAAGGAACTATTCACTGAAGAAGTAGAGTGCGAATAAAAAGGCTATTTATATCCGGCTATGCCAGTTCAAATAAAGATATCATGTAAACAACATTACAATATATGGCCGATAGATATCAAGAGAAGCATCTGGAGAGAAACATACGAATTTAAAAAGATAAATTAAGGAACTTGATAAATATTGAAAGTGAAAAAAAAATCACTAATAGCTGGACATTAAGAGATTCAGATAGAATTATTAGAGGTAACATTGCTGGCATTAATTCAAAAGTTAGACAATTTACCATTGGAGAAAGGTTGAAACAACTGTTCAAAGAGAAACGTGTGTCAGGTGCTGTGATTACTGCAGCTTTAATTATGATAACCGTTCTTTCCAAAGCAAATTTTGGTAAAACGTTGTTAGATCAGAGTCACTTTGAAAGAATCACATGTAAATTTAACTGACATCAGGGGAATTACATAGATGACATATATGGAAGGCATTCCTCTTTACATCTGCAACACATCTGAGATGCAACCTTGACATGTACATTTATTGCTTCATAAAGGCTATTGATATATTCTGTTCATTTTTTGCAGAAAAGGTAAACTTTCCTCAAGTATCATTTTGTAAATAAACTATTTACGCTACTCTAAAATTTGTTCGAAAATTCTATTATTTTGACCGTTGTAGGTTTCACCTAAAACGACCAATTTGACAGCGAAATTAAGATGTTGAATATGTATGCAATTAGTCCTAATCCAAGACAGCAATGTATCCCATAACGATGCAATTAGTCCTAATCCAAGACAGCAATGTATCCCATAACGATGCAATTAGTCCTAATCCAAGACAGCAATGTATCCCATAACGATGCAGTTTTAATGCATAAGCAAAGAGTGTCTAATGTTTCTGTAGAATGTTTAAGATTAGAAAGAGTTTAGTGTAATACCAGTTTTAGATATAAAAAAAAGCTATTAGTTGCCAAAGGTCCTTGGACTAGTCTAGACGGGAACCAAAGCAGCTTTTGTGACTGAGTGTATTTGAGAAAATGTTCTTTTCCAATCATTCGATACTGAAATATTTAAATCATGCTGAACCAGTGATAAGTTGATTACCATTCACTTCCTTAGTGCAGAAAGAGTGGTAAGATGGATGATGATTACCAGTCGCTTCCTTACTGCATGACCAGTAGCAAGAAAGATGACAATTACCAGTCGCTTCCTTACTGCAAGAAGAGTGGTAAGATATACGATGATTTCAAGTCACTCACGATGACATACTTTCAGAGTTATTGAGGGCAAATGTCTCGTTATAAAGGTGTTTCTAATGGATTGTGAATATTTATACACAATACTTTCTTCGTTCTGTTGATAGGAGTGCGTGTGACATTATGGGGTATGAGGAGAATTTAACAGTGCATTTCTGTTTTGAAATAAATAATGGGGCATGATGTAATATCCAAACATATCCATATTTAACATTAATGTGGTACTATAGGCCATAAGGAGAATTTAACATGAGAATGACGCTATGGCCTCTAACAGGAATTTAACATGGTGGGACTCTCTGACCTCTAATGGAAAACGTACATAGGTTTAATATATACTTTGATCAATACCTATTGATCTTCTATTCAGTACCCACTAATGTACCATTAATACCCCACATCTTTCTATTCAACACACACCTATGTACTATCAAAACCCGACATCTTACTATTCAGCACCCACATATGTACTATCAATATTCTATCGTACTATTCAACACTCACCTATGTACTATCAATACCAAACACCTTACAATTCAGCACCCACATATGTACTATCAATATTCTATCGTACTATTCAACACCCACCTATGTACCATCAATACCCCACATTTCTATTCAACACCCACTATGTACCATCAATAGCCCACATTTCTATTCAACACCCATCTATGTGCTATCAATACCCCATATTTTTCTATTCAACACCCACCTATGTACCATCACTATCCCACATTTCAATTCAACACTCACCTATGTACTATCAATACTCCACATCTTTATATTCAATACCCTGTATGTACTATCAATATCCTACATTTCTATTAAACACCCACCTATATGCCATCAATGCACCACATTTATATTGAACACCCACCTATATACCATCAATACCCCACATTTCTATTCAACACTCATGTATGTATTATCAATACTCCACATCTTTCTATTCAACACCCACCTATGTACCATCAATATCCCACATTTCAATTCAACACCAACCTATGTACCATCAATATCCCACATTTCAATTCAACACCCACCTATATATTATCAGTACCCCACATCTTTCTAATCAATACCCAGTATGTACTATCAATACCCCACCGTTCTATTGAACACCCACCTATATGCCATCAATATCCCACATTTCTAATCAACACTCATCCATGTACTATCAATACCCCACATCTTTCTATTCAACACCCACCTATGTACTATTAATATTCCATCTTAATATTCAACACCTACCTATGTACTATCAATAACACACATCTTAATATTCAGCACACCATTACATATCTATCCTGGTACCCCTCCTACGAAACCTTGTAAATAAAAGCAAAATCCCCAACCCCTCTATACGTTCTCAACCATCCCTTTTAAAAACAAAGTGCTACCCCTTTACCATCCTTATAATCCATATTACGCTAGCAACAGTATCATATGTGAAAGAGTAGAGAAAACGGGAAGTGGGTGAACAAACAAACGATATAAAGAACAGGGAACTGACTTACTTTGTACAATCCCAATCAAATATTCTTTATATGTCCTATATTGTAGCCCAAGTGTGGGAAGGGGGATGTAACATTTTGACTATCTTTAAGAATCTGACTAAAAATTGCCGCGGATCTTACTGGCAGCAAGTTGTATTTCAAACAAATTCAATATCAGGTGAGGCAAATTTCCATTCATCAGTGGTTTGATTTTTTATGTTATACATTTTACGCTTTTGCCAAACCTACACAGACCTGACCTCGACTTTCTCAATATTACAAATGTTGTTTATAGTACGCGGAGTGAAGATTTCATATAAGGGTTGTTAAGGCCAGGGTTAGTTTGCTACGTTGTGAAAATAAAGGCATAATCTGGTGTGCTAAGTTAAGATATGTGTTGCAAGATTGCAACATTTTTCTGCAAAAATCTTAAAAACCGCAGATCGTCTTTCAGTTCATTTTTCTTGACACATTAGATAGACCATCCTTGTCACCAAGCCCAAGACTAAGAGAGAGAGAGAGAGAGAGAGAGAGAGAGAGAGAGAGAGAGAGAGAGAGAGAGAGATTTCTGAAGTATTAAACGTAAAGAGAAAAAAAATGAAAGACCCCCCCCTCCCCAATTCAATATAGCACTTTGGAAATGTCACCGAGTGTACCTTGTTGTTACCTTTCTTTCTGTATATTTGACTTCTTTTGCTAAAACAGCTATGTGTTTTTTGATCAATATATTGGCAGTAATTATGTTGCCATGCTAATGCTTGCTCTTATGTAACATATTTGTTTCTTCAGTAGTCAGTTTGTCATGACCATTTCTTAACAAGGTTGCAGATTGATTGATTAATTGAACTAATGTTTTAGAGTAACCCAGAGAGAGAGAGAGAGAGAGAGAGAGAGAGAGAGAGAGAGAGAGAGGGG
>JAECUM010016026.1:0-54770 GCA_016617855.1 Megalonaias nervosa | reverse complement strand
ATTCAAAATCTAAAGCTATGTTAAAGCTAAAAAAACTAGAACCTTTACCTGCAAAATTCAAACAGATGATAAATATTTGCTGGCCTATAAGTTGATACCTTTGAATTAGCAAGTCTGGGCTTCGTCTTATATTCCAAATCGACATGTATATGGATTATGTCATTCAGATGTGTTATCGTTCATCGTGTAATCTTTTGTTATGTAAAAAACAAAAATATATTTCTCCAAAAGTATGGAAAATAATGTGTAAAATAACTATCATTTTGGAAAAAGATCGCAGACTAACAATATTAGCACCCAACATTGAGAAGGATTATAAAATGCTGACATGATTTTCTATATTAAATTCATGTGCATCAGATGTAATTGCGCTAAAACAGTATATACTAGTACTATATGTTGTTTTAATTGGATTACATATATGTGCATTAGAAAATGAATAACAATGACAAAAACAGGTATTTCATCGCAGTTTTCTTCTTGCACCTCGTGATCAAATAAAATATGCCCTGATATGAGAGAGAGGTTTCAGGACAATTATAATCTGTATTGTTAAATTAGTTGACAATAGTGATCATACTTCTGTACAAAGGCAATGCTACATTCCAGTATCAATTGATACCACTGTGTCGACAATTCCTTCTAGTGTTAATTATGATATCCATTGTCTCAAAAACAAAACAGCTTTTGCAGTGTTATTTACATGCTAATTAAATACACTAATGCTTGAGTCAAGTCATTCCAGTCAAAACCTGTTTGAAGTCAATGTTCGGCAGACCAGATCAAATCGGGAAATGAGACTACCCATAGGGTATTATGAATACAGTAACATGGATTGTCAGGTGCTTACTCGCGCAAGTTTCTCACACAGTGACACATTTTCTACTCGACGACAGAAATGTCATTCAGACTAAGAACTAGCATGAGCAAAGATGAAAACCACATGCCACCTAACTATGGGAAGTGTACATGAACTTATTCTTATTTGTTGGGAAAGGAGAGGTCATTGTGCATACAAAGAAAATTACACAATATGAGTCAATGGTCATTTTTGGGATTTGACCTAAATGGAGTCTATCTGGATATAAATATTGTGAATATTTAAATTTGAAACTGAAGGATTATGCTATGTATTTTATTAGTTTACATTTATTGTTTACTTTATTACTGTTTTCTCTTTCATAAAAGCTGCAGATAACCAGGGTAGTAATGTACAAAATAGCATGAAATGCGATGGAATGCACATGCCTCTCTCATCAAAACAGAACTCTGGAAAAGACATTTTAGCATCAGTGATGCAATTTCCCTATAATATGAAATACATACTATTAATATTTCTGAAAATGGAAGTTGCTAAAGTTCATTTCACACAGCATTGCGAATTTTATCCTATTTGTAAATCATTAACTTTTCAGGTCACCTGTAGCTAAAAGTAGCTAATTTGTTTTAAAAATTTTGTTTGAAACGAATTAGGTATCTTTAGCTACATTATGGTGCTGATCTGCGAATTTATGGAAAATTCACAATGCTATGTGGAACAAACAGTAGTGAAAAATAAAAAGTATTTCTCTGTCCTTGTCTTATACTCAGCATCTACTTTTATATGGATGAAGGATAGAAACTGTACAAAATGTGCAAATTCGACTTAAACTTGGCAGTGACTTATAGGCCAACATATAGGGTAGATTTTCCAGTTGTGATTGCAATGTGTTCTTAGATTTCATTTTGGTAATTTGATTAATTTGCATTCAGGCCAAGGAAGCTTAAATTTGTGTTCAGATTTATAGTTTTGTTATTTGTACCTTTTCATATTTTTCTTGAGCAAATATTTTTCCTGTCAGTGAAGTAGTTCTTATATATTTGTTATTCATTTAACAAACATTGAAAGTATTGCCATGTTTCAAAAATGTAAATTTGAACATTTCCATCAGAAAATAGAGTGTTGTCTCTGAAGTCAAGATTACTTCAGTATAATTATGCAGTATGGTTTTTTAGCATGTTGTTTTAATTTTGCTTCTTTTTACAAATATGCTCTTCCTGTACATATTTTTCATAATAGTTTTAAAGAAGTTTGCTTTTTAATTTCTTTACCTATAGTAGATTGAGACATGTATACTTTGATAAGAAATATACAGCAGTTTTGAAATGGGACATTACATACCTTAAATGCAAGTCTAGTACAATTTTATTGCTCCAACTTAGTCTGAATATTCTGAAAGCAAAACTTATTAAGCATCTTTCAGATGAATCTGTTTATGGAGCTGTTCTGTTTGTCAGATGTTTAAAATGTCAGTCAATGAGATTATGTCACATCTATATTCTTTACTTGTATTTTAGCATGTGTTTTTAGTGTGCTCAAAGGTCTGCTGCCCACTTCTCATTGTTATAAGTCTTTTTGGACTTCAGGGAAAAACATCTAATTGGAATTATAGCATAGATAACTTAAATTTTGTTTGCTTCTTTCTCGGAATAAGTAACGATGAAATTATTTGAATTACTCAAATACATTTACACTTTACAAAGGAAATTATCTTGCTTCTTTATGTTCCTTCCAAAAACAAATTGACAGTTTGACGTTTCATCAAATTTGGAAAGAACTACCTTGTCTGATTATAAAAGAGATTGTTCATGCAGCCAGTAAAGATAACTAAGATGATGTTTTCATGTAACAGTGCAGTAGTATTGCATATGTCTTCCTGTGATGCCATATTTTGTCAAGATGGAAATTGATGTAATTTCGTTCATCTGTCAACCCCCTAGATCACCCTCAATGTTACCGGTTTGTTTTACTTTCTTTCACTTTAATTCCATTGTAACCAACATTTTGAATATTGTTCATGAGTGGACTCAACATGCAGTCTGTGGCTAGCTTCTTGTATGTATTCAATGATGACATACAAATTGACTGAAATTAATTTCTTTGAGTTGCATCTTTTATATTAAACATTTTTGTGGAGATGATGATTATAGTCATTTACTGTATGCAGTGAAATATGTGTCATGTTCATACATGCTTATCTGGATGGCTTAATTAAATTATAATGCAATTTAATCATTTAATCTTTTTCTTGTTCTTCTCAACTTCCTACTGTTATTTATTTTTAATACTTTGGTTTCAAATATTGGGTAGGTGGCCATAGCAGCTTAGTAGGTGGATCACTGGTCATGAGTTCGCTACACTGAAGAGGAAAAATAAAGCCGGACTTTACATCCTGAATAGGAACACTCTGACTAGATTTTTTTCTCAGATACAGGCAATGTACCTGATAATAAAAGACTCTGAGAAGCTCCTGTGTACCCTAATATTTTAATAAGGTTGGGCTTGGCAGAATTGCCCACAGGTCATATAGAACCTTTCAACATGAATGGCTTATAATTCTCAATAATAAAATCTGATTTGTTTGATCCAACAAATTTATTGCTTTCAATACAGGACTGTGACTGTGACCTCTTAAAATAAGAGCATTGGCAAAATCTGCCTTTATTATGTTGCTTGTTTTTCAATCTGTAGCAATCAGAAATAACATGCACTTTCTTGTTGCAATAAGTGCACATAGGTCGAGATAAAGATTCCTTATCGGTCTTGTCATAATTATGATATCTAAAACATGTGCCAGACTGAGACTTGCGAGTACTGATACGAGAATGAGATAATTTTTACCAGAAAACTGCTGAGAGGAAGACTTACAGACAAAAGAATCTTTTGAGTCAAGAAATAATCATCAGCTATATAAGCAGCATTTTCTATTGTTTCAACCTTTCACTCGCCGCTCTAGGTCTTGACGTCACTATGGACACAATATTTGAACCTTTCAACCTATATAAACTGTCTGAGGCTATGTTAATCTTGATCTACCTTTCTTGGCCAAGCACCACCTATCCAGTATTTGTTCTTTTTCTCTTGCAAATTCGACATGGGTCTGTCCAGTTTCCGTTTTGAAATTCCTATCCTGTGTTGATATACGTCAGGTACCAACTCATAACCCCTCAAGATACATTCCTTAATCACATGATAATTAACACTTTGTTGTAATGACTTCGAAGTGTCGATTTTATTAGCTTTGCCCATAAGTACACCTTGTAGAAATATATTCCAATGCTCTCTTGGCCATATTGGGCTACTTCCTCTTCTCTAAAAATTGGTACTAACCTATTATTTATGACGGCATCAAAACATGAGTTCATATGTAAAGGGTGTGGTTGCTTTTCACTTTTCAGTTCCAATTTTTAATGTAAATTGCATTTCCCCTTTTTCTTGTTCTCTCTGTATTTCCATCTCTTCTTTTCTATTTCCATTTGCCTATCGACCACTCCAGTGGACTAGCGGCTAGAGCGCCTGTCCCGGATGCAGGATGATGCTGGTTCGAACCCCAGCCAAGTCATACAAAAGATATAAAAATGGTACTAACAGCTGTCTCGCTAGGTGCTCAGCGTTAAGAGGTTGGAGTTGGGACCGGTTGGCCTGATGTTAGGATAATGTGACTAGGTGGGACAGCGGCATGATGCCCCCGTGCTAGACATCACTATATACTGCCATGCTGCAGACATCATAGCGATAAGACTGAAACTTTGTTAAAGCTACAATAAATATCCAAATCAGACACACACACTCCATTTGCATATCTTCTCTCTCTCTCTCTCTCTCTCTCTCTCTCTCTCTCTCTCTCTCTCTCCTCTTTCTGCAACTCTCTCTTTCTTCAATTGCATTTGTCTTTCTCATCTTCAAATGAATTCCAGTAGTGATCCGAACAAATTCTAATATTGAACTTGATGATATGTCAGTAGCCTCAAATGTGCGAATGTGCCAACAGTCTTCATATATCAAGGTGATATAATCCAAAACGTCTTTGAATGAATTCAGTACAATTCCAAAATGGTGATTTAGTCCAAGAAGTAATAATGAGAACCTTGAAATTTCAGTGAATAATTTAATGAAATGAATCTCTTGAAATATTAACTGAAACACAACCTAAACTGAGTCCATAAAAACTGATATAATATCATGTGCAGTGCGTGCTCAGCCATTTAACAGCGTCATCATCAGCAAGGTGCAGTGCCTGCAGTCCACCGGGGAACTTTGTCAGTGGACAGTTGTTCACAATGTGTGACATGGTCTGAAGAGCTCCACAGCAACAGGAAGAGTTAGCTGCCTGGCCCCATCAGACAAGGTTGATTGCACAACGACCCTGTCCCGTCCGAAAGTGGTTCAGTGTGGTCCACAGATGATGTGGAAGGTTGAAGACAGGAGGGCAGACAGATGGCTCAGCTACGATGGAGCGGTTTACAACATCTGTTGAAGACCACTCAACGCTCCATGCCGAAATAGCTCTCATATCCTCCGGCAATGGACCAAACCAGATTGGGTGTCTCGAAGTCAAGCGGACTGCTGGATATGAGGTGATGTCCATGTACAGTGGAAGTTTCTCACTGGCATAGACCTTCACCAACTTTTTGTGGTTGCTTCCTGTCGACGCAGATGTGGAGGAGGAATCTTGCTAAGTACTGGCAGCCATGGTAAAGGAGTAGGACGTAGTGTTCCAGAGATTATGCGCATTGTTGTGTTGAGCTGGACATCAATTAACTTAGTATGGGATGATCGAGCCCAGACAAGAGCGCAATACTCGGCTGTTGAGTAACAGAGGGCCAGTGCTGATGTATTGAGTGTCTGAGCACTAGCACCCCAGGTTGAGCCAGCCAGTTTGCGGAGGAGGTTGTTTGAAGTGCTAAGTTTTGCTTCAGTTTTCTTCAGGTGGTTGTAGAATGTCAGTGATCTGTCCAGAGTCACACCGTATGTGCTAATGTGCCAACAGTCTTCATATATCACAGTGATATATTCCAAAACGTCTTTGAATGAATTCAGTACAATTCCAAAATAGTGATTTAGTCCAAGAAGTAATAATGAGCACCTTGAAATTTCAGTGAATAATTTAAAGAAATGAATCCTCTGAAATATTAACTGAAACACAACCTAAACTGAGTCCTCAAAAACTGATAATACGACATCATACGCAATAAAGAAGTTCTGTTTACTTCTCCCACTGTTAAAAAACCCCAACATTTAATAACAGAACTAGGTTGAAGGTTATTTTGAGAATATTTTAAGTTTTAAACAAGGTCAGGTATCTTGCTAAAACTTCAGTTCAGAACATGCAGAAATGCAGCAGGTACACTTGGAATTCCCATGAGGAACACCAGTGTCCTAAATTAAAACTCAAGTGGGGATGGATGAGAACACGCCCCGCTCATCCCGAGGGTTTTCCTCTGATCTAAGGACTAAGCTATAACACATAGGCCTGAAGTCGTGTGATCTATCGCCTGTGCCGATTCAAGATTCCGGTCTCCGGCAGGTCAGGTAACCTTGCGCAAGAGTTTAACACTCGCCCCGTGGCAATGTTTGGAGATCAAACACAAAGCCGCGGTACTATTCAAGACAAGTAGATTATAGCTTGCTTATACATGACTTTATAGCTGGGGCTTAGCAAACGTGACAATTATCGTGACAATTACATTGTTTACACATCAATAAGAGTTTTGTCAGGTAGGCATTAAACTCACTTACTGATGAAGGTCAATCTTACAGTTTAGATATACGTAACAAATAATCATGGATAAAGGCCAATAGAATGCAAATTAAATATACATCACAAGCGTTGTTGCATGTTTTTCAAAGTTGCGCTTTTATGTGTCAGCGGTATCTAGAGTCTCGGCTACTTCCGACATTTATATTAAGAGAAAAAATCCTTGCATTGTACCGCCTGTATAATATGTACAAGGACAAATCACCACCAGTTTTGCTTTTATTGCAAAATACCACTGTAACAATGCATCACTCTAAACAAAAATGGTGCTGATCTGATGTCTATTATGGGCACAACAGTGTTGCTTTGGTCCTATTAGTCTGATCTTCTTGGAGGAGGGATCATGAACTTGTTACGATATGTGATCTGAAACTGTTTCAATGCAATATATTACATGTAAACAATTGAATATTGATGATGTCAGATGTTCAAAAAATAGGAATAAAAAATAACTTAATCTGATTTTATGCTCTCCCCTTCACCCATCTAGTACAATGGTTATAGTTGTAAATCTCGTCATCAGTTACCAGTAAAAGTCCTCAATTTGATGCAGAATAACAGACCCTCGTATTATTATTATTAGGGCTTTCAAAATCTACTTGCCTGATGCCAGGAAGAAGTTCATATTAGTCCCGGGCATTATCCCTCGAGCAAGGCAAAAAAATTAAGAGAGGTCGAGTACAGTTCATAAATCTATATGTTCTGCAATTTTCGTACTTTGCGATCTCCCCAAAGTATACATATCATCACCTTTATGTATGATTACCTATATCGCAATCTTCTTTCACTTAATGGTCCACAGTTTCTATAATCAGTCTGTCCACTCATTAATCACTAGTGACGTATGAAAATAACGACAAATATTATTAAGAATCCCCATTTTTAAAATGAATTTAATATGGTGCACAATTTCATCGCAATCCTTTCTGCTTTCCGTTCCCCCTCCCCTCTCATGCATAAGGGTCAAAATACTCAGAAACCTCGGGTGAGAGAGAAAAAGAATTTGGGCTGGATGAAAACCTTGAAATCGAACTTAGACCAAATAACTTACAAGAATATGATTTATTGTAACGGCATGTGTGCACTTGCCTTGGGATTTATATAATCAAAGATAGAAAGTTGCTTACCCTGTCGACATTATGCGATATGTACTGTGATGTGTGTGTGTGTGTGATCTGGATAATTAGGCAAGCCTCTTTTTCTTTTAATTAAAAAGTTATTCATCTCATGGTATATCATTGTACATATACAGCGTACATACTATATGGGATTCTCGGATTGCAAGCCCTAAGGCAGCTATGGAAGGTTTTTGGGCTGCATTAAATGCCGAGCTTCCAGACTCTAAACAATCGGCTTCTCAAAGATTATTTTGATGCATGTCGCCGATTTGAAGGTAATTAGGTAATACATGTATATGTTAATACTGTAACTCGTGTGAGATTTATTTTACAGGCAATGCTTAATAAAGCACTTATCCATAATGATTATAGCCATTTCTATTTCTTTAAATGCCTAATCAATCAACCTAAACACTAGCAACCCAATTTATTGTCTGATTGTTTACATGAATATTACAGAAGGCTGATAACTATTTATTGTTTGGAAAAGAAGTAAACGAACAAAAATAAGTGTTCTAAACTCCTTTTCAAAAGTCAGCTAGTCAGAGATAGTTTAAATGCATGTCGTCGACTTCAAGGTGACTAGATGATTATTGTTAAGCAAAGGTCAGTGTTCTCAAATCATTTAGTTGAAGAAAAAACAATTATTCCATAAAGTCTAGCTTTCATTACTGTACATATTGATCTGGTAGCATATCCAGGCATAGAAAAGTGAACTAAACGTTGTTTCCAAAAGCAAATTAAATGAACCATTTCAAAGAAAAATATTTAATTGTTTCAGTTCAATGTATTTTACCTACCTCCCCATCTCTCTATACTCCCTTTCTTAGTTCTAGCTATTTCAAAGCCATAATATATTTATCTATGTATATACACATGCATATATCTGCATTCTAACCCTTCCTTTTCTCACGTACATATTTATCTTCATTTACTATTTACACACATGTTTTTGATAACTTGAATTATGGGCATATGGTTTTAAGGCACAAACAAAGAAAAATGGGGAAAAAAATAAACTGTAAAATGAATGTAACGCAATTTCCTTAACTTCCAGTTTTATTCTGCCTAATGTTTAAACTTAAGTTGTGATATATTGTCATATAATGGGTCAAGTCTGTGCATTTGCATAGGCATGTGTAAAGACACAAAAGCAGACTGACTTACTGGGGGGGGGGGCCCAAACTAATATTAATGATGTAATACTTAAGTATAGATAATGCATAGACTGTTATTCTGGGATGGAAATTACCATTGTCCATATAACAATAATCCCTTGAAGGGACTGATGCTGTACTAGGTCTAATGAATTTCCAGGAATTCAAATAAGACCATTTCTTCCTTTTAACTGTGGAGTGTTAAAACAATCTCTGTTATTCTCAAGCAATAGTATTTTTAAATTAGATGCTATGGCACACAAACTAGATAACAGCTTGGGACCATTTTCATTCAGGCCGACGTAGAAATTAGTGGAAGTATTTTGATGAGAACCCTATTTCATACTATATTCAGAAAGACTAACGAAAACAAGAGTAAGAAAACAGCTGTTGTGGCAGCCATGTGGGACATATGATTGGCACCATTTTCACTTAGGACCAACTAGACATCACCATGTTGGCACTTGCTTTAAAAACGTTGTCGCAAAAAGAATCGCCAACCTCAAAATTTTCACACCAATTTTCAAAAATGTTTTCCCATTTTCATAATACAGAACTACCCATTTATCGAGACATTGTCAGAACCACAGTAATATTGTCGACCAAAGCGGATGTTTGATAAGTGTTGGGGGAGATAGGGGCTGAAAAAATACAAGTGTAATTTTTTATGAGGTGACCTGTCATCAGTGATTAAGATTTACAGAGAGAGAGAAAATAACCAATGCAAATTTTGATTAAGTGAATACAAAACTAGTCTGAAATATACTTGTACATTCACAACTTACATTTGCGTAGTACACTCCACAATGTGTTAAGTAATGTACACGTATATGAAAAATCCCTGAATTTGAGTATTAGATAATATGTTAGGAAATTTATGTATCAGTCACATCCCTTTAGAAAACAAAAATAATGTATAGAAAAAATGGCAGTCCTCCTTTGATCTATATCCCATTGTGAAGAAACATGTGTCACTAAACAATTCACTTCAATATTTATGGTCTCCAGTAGCATGTGTGGCTGTATAGTTGTTTGCGTGCTACAGGTACATGTACTTAAATTAACCTAGATTTTGGTCAGCCAAAGACAAATATCATCTTGCTGAGACTACCAAGGGCATGAGGTTATTCATACGGAAATGAAAACGTGAATAAATTAAAAAGTTTTGCAAACATCCGTGCGAGATGTCCCACCTTCTTTTAACTTGACAGCCAGATGTCTATTGTTTCAAAAGATTGGAAATCGGCCAGATATCTATAGTTTCAAAAGACTGGAAACTTAATCAGCGTTTTATGCTGCCATTGTTAGTGATCATAAGCATAACTTTTTTGTTGCAAACAGGAAACTTTCAGGGCACAATAAATGTGTCCTGATCACTGTGGAAAATGGAACAATCGATCAGATTCCATTGTTTTTATATAAGTTTGGTGCTGACTTCCTTTGATGTAAGGTCCTTTGTATTAATTAAGATTGTAGTCGGCTTGCGTTTGATGAAGTTGCATGTATTATTGAAGGCACTGCTAAAGGCCATCTTTGGATAACCAAACAAATGCCCATTTGTTATTGTGGCGGGAACATCAAGTAATTGTAAAACATTGATTAGGACAGATTTTTTTCAGCTTCAAAGGTAATCAGACTTTTTTGAAGTTTCAGCAAAACTAGTTTTTCTGCTACATTTAAAAAAAAAATATTAGCTTGATTTTAGTCGTTTCTTTTTGCACCTTCAAAGGTTGCTCGATTGAAGCTAGACGGGTAGTATGACTATTGGAGTTACATCACAGCAGTTGACTCAGTCCAGATGTCAGGATAAGCGGATTATGATATAACAATGCACTGTTAAGATGGTCTGTCAATATGAACAAAGGATTTGGTTATGTATCATCCAAGTTTGTGGCTACTTTCACGATGCTTTTGAGTTTCTGCACTCCAAACCCAAGATTGTATATACAAATTTTAAATCAGATATGTTGTCACCAAAAAATTGACAGATGGTATATTTTGTCACCAATAATGAAAAAAGTCCATTTGTGAAAACTCCTTTTTGCCACTGCCATCCTTTGGAAGAGTATGGATAACAGTATTTCCAAGATACAGCCTTACATTGAGATGTACATGTAGCAATAAAATAAGATTTTCAAGATGGCTGCTGGACATCAGATAAGTAACAATTTCTTCAAAGATCAAGTGGCGATAAGATGTCTTCTATTGAAAGCCCCACATTTTGATAAGATTTTTAAGTTGGCTGCCATGGCGGTCATGCTGGATGTCATAAAAACGTTTTCATTTAGGACCAGCTCAACATAATGAGAAGTGTTCGAGTGAAAATCCATGTTAATATAACCATCTATTCAGGAGGAGTAGCAGCAGCAGGATTGACAAAGGACCCTTCTCACAAAAATGTGCCCTTACCCCATAGAAATTTCTCACTGGATCAATGATACAATAGCTGCTTACCTTGAGTCTTTAGCTGCATCAATAACTTGGGCCACCAGATGTCTCTTCTTTTGGTATTTTGAGCATCAACATAGTCTAGGTCCTTCAAGTAACTAGGAACTCCACAATCCTCCAATAATATTGGGACAACACAATTTCTATTTTCACTAAAACCCTGATTCATTGCCATTTTAATTTCATGTAAAACCAAACCGCTCTGAAATGCTTCCCTGGTCATAACTACTACAGTCTTGTAGGCATTTCTGATGCTATAAGCAGCAAATATCAAGAACGTTGTTCCAGGAGTAATGTCTCGATCATGAAAACGGCAAATAAATCCATGATCTTTTTCCAGTGTTAATACAGTATTAATTACCCACTGTATGTCAGTGCTAGAGTAACTGAAAAAGACATGGTAATTCTTTCCTGGTGGCAAAGCTCTTCTCCATGAAGAGGCCTGGTTTTCCATGGATGTAGTCATATTAGATGCCCTTGAATATATTTGTTCAACTGATCCATCAGTTGCTAAAAAAAATAAGAGTAATAATTGAATCTGCCCATTTCCAAAAATATGTAGCTTTTGGGGGGAAAACCAATTTTGATTACGTAATACTTACCTATCACTACCAAGAAACGTACCCCTTTCTGATATGGAAAACTCAGTCATGCCAGATATGCCATGCTTCCATTTTAGAAAAGGTCTGAAGTGTGTACCCCATAGACCCAGTATGACTCCATGACATAGGCCCATGCACAGTGGCAATATTCTTTCTTTTTCTGGGACTTGACTATTGAAGGACATCAGTGATGTGGGAGGAGAGGCAGCATGCAAAAGTGACAGGTATGTATTGCATTATCAAAATTAGTTTTACACCATCCTCCCATCTTAATATCAGATTACCTGTCACTATTATGTAGCTGAATGTAAGGATTAACAAAATTAAATTACTCACCTTACAGTTGAACAGTTATGCAGCAGAGTCTAGGTTATTACTTTTGCTGCAATTAATGGACGCAGGGAAAAAATATAATTGCTTTGGTGCATTAAGGACTAAAGGTAGAAGAGGGCCAAATACAATTCACAAAATGCAACCTTCACAATGTCAACCATTGACAAGTGAATAAAAGAGATGCTTAAGTTGGCAATAGCACTAATTTCACTGGTTTTGATTTTCATGAGTGAAAGATCCCTTTCAATGAGGGATCGATAAGCTCTCTTGATAGTCAATGTAATCCACCTATAAATGGTGGATGCCAAAATGTTGGCAGGTCCATTTAAAAAAGGAAAATAGACACTTTCTACCTTTAATTCTCCCTTCTGAAGTTGCTTACTAGAATCTAAGGACCCTAAGTGAGCAAAAACATTATCTTGATTGTCTGCAGTGCAGATAAAACTTGGACTGGCAATCTCTATAGCCGTGTTCCCACTATTCTTGGATCTGGTGTTTTTGTATCACCTAGGTTTCTAAAATAGGAGTAAAAACAAATATTGGGCGTGCACACTTTAAAAAAATAAACTAGTTTCATTGCACTGAGTATAGCAACATAATAAAGAAATGAATACATCAGCAAATACAAATTCCACAACCTGTTTGCCTTTAGTACTTCAAAAAGGAAATGCTAATTTACAGATGGATTCTGCAGTAAGTTATTTAGTATTCCATATATTCTAAAAGTTTCTTTTCTTTTCCTCTCAAAATGAAGTTTGTCTTAAGTTTTCTTTTTTAAAAAATAACTCAAAGGTGTACCACTGCCTCCACTCATGTGTAAGTCAGGAATCCCATATGCCACTCCAGAATATTCGGGTCTGTACTGTGCACGCAAAAAGCATATTTGCACAGTAGATACAAGAACCCAGTCTACCCCTTATGGCCAACATGCATCTATAATGTGCACTGAAAGCATATATACAGGGAGCCAGGAGGCATTCTACCCCTTATTTCCAATATGGACACCATAAAATAGTTGCCAATCATGTGTGTCATAAAACGTGCACACATAACCCTATTCCAATAAATCATACAGCAAATTTGTGTTGATGCTTATGGACAATTTGTGGTTATGTTGTCACCTGTTCATTAAAATGTGCAATTTTTCTGCGTGCAAATCTTTCCGGAACACACCTGCGTACAGATTAAATAATTACCGTTATCTGGTAATAGCCATATCTGGCTTGAAATTCAAAATGGCCACAACACAGAGGGTTGTACTATTCCACGTGGATTTACAAGTCATTAAACATTAGATTGGATCTGGAAATATTATGTACATATCACCAAAAGAACCCTTCAACCGACGTTAACTCAAAGGACACGAGAAATACTGCTAAGCATCTAAAATGTACATCGATATGTTGTGGACATACTGGTCCTAGATGTTATGAATAGTGTTATGTATATGTAATTTAATTATTTGTTTGTTAGTTTTAAATATTTTTTTTAATTCAGTACATGTTATTGTAATGTAACTTTATTTACTGGATTTGAAATTGTCCAGAAAATTAATTCAGTTCTGTTTCAGTACAGATTCATTGGGATGATGAGAAAGAAGATGATTCCAATCCAATCCCCTTTCAGAGTCTGGACCTATTGGGTAGACTCCCAATTCTGTACTGGGTATGATTTAAGAGTGGAGAAAGGGGTATCTCAATCTAATCTCTATCCCCACAATATGATGGACTTTTTAAACAGTGGCCCAGATAGGGAACTGGGTCAAGAAAAAATGGATGTTGTGTCTATCGTAACAGCTTGGGTAGCATGACTCTTTTTTTCAACACAAGTGTCATTATGACATCACTGTGCGCATCTAGTTTGTACTGCATTGCTCTTTTAGGTTGACTGTGTCCAATCAAGTATTTCTTGTGGAGTGAGAAAGATGACCTTCTGCAGGAATATGGATATATAAGGATCCAAATAAAGTGAATATGTGTACTTGCCATTTTAAGGTACGTACAATCAAATTCTAAAAAAAAAAATGACACTTATTAATGAAATAGTTCTGAATGCCTACATGGCCCGTATGATGCTTACTTGACAAGGTTATTAGAAATACCGAAATATGGTTTTTAAAAAAAGAGTCTGTGTGTGATTTGGATTTTTAATGTAGCTTTAGCAATTTTTTTTCATTCATATCGCTAAGATACCTGCAGTGTGGCTGTTTATAGTCATATCTAGCACTGGGGCATCTTGCGCAGACATGTGGCATCATGTCCCACCCAGTCACATTATCCTGAGTCCTGACACTAGGCCAACCAGTCCTAACACTAACCTCTTAATGCTGAGCACTTAGCGAGGCAGTTGTTAGTACCATTTTATAAGTCTTTGGTATGACTCGGCTAGGGTTCGAAACCGCGACCTTCCGCATCCGAGGTGGACGCTCTAACCACTAGGAAACAGAGCGGTCTGTAAAAAATAGAACAAAATATGCAAGTATTTATATGTTTTCTGTGTATATATTGGTGTAAATCCTGATGTTATTATTTCCAATTGTTTCATTAATAATAGTATGCAAAACAACTTTGGATTAAAGAGATTTTGATGTGAATTATTTACCACTTTACCAATTTCTAGTACACTTCATGTAATGACGTCACTCCGTCATTCTTGAGTTTATAGGATTGGACAGATATGATAAATGGCAAATCATTCAGAAATTAAAGTATAAGATAGAATATTTAAGAATTATATTTAATAATTCAATATTTACTTATGTGTTGCAAAGTAAATAAAGATACTGACAAAAAAAAAGGTGAAAGATGGAAATGACACTTATAAAAATCCATCAGAAGGCAAATTCAAACAGGCTACCTTTCCTGACTGAGGAAAAGTTGTGGAATCGTTGCTAAAGTAAGAATCGAGATAATGTATGCATTCCATGTGGCTTAAAAATGTCTTTTAATTTTGAATAAGGAGAAGAAAAAAATTCCAAATATGACAAATACTGGAAAACAATCTTTATCAGATTATGCATTTGCAGGCAAAGCCCTATATCATATTATTTTCTGTCGCACAATGGGATCTGAGCATGATTTTTCTTAAAAATGGGAAGTTGTCCTGACCAACATGCAGTATACTCAGCTGCAAAACAGACCATATGTACATGAAGAGGGTCACATGGCAAGGGGAGAGGGTCTGTTAAGATCTTTTTAAAACTTATTAAAATCTATATTATTAAAAGTTAAAGTAAATACAATGCCAGCAAATTTCTTTTGGCACTTTCATACTTTACACTTTTACTACTGTGTACATATTATTTTACCCTAGCTGACCAATGAAGTATGAGCGAGTGACTTTATTAAGTGAATTGTGTTATAAATAGAAACTTATAAGTAATTCATATAAGTCTAAGGTTACAAGAAACACTGAAATACACATTTTTTACCATAATACTAATGAAGATGATTTGTATGTGTTTGAATAATGATAACAAAGCAAAAAAATTTGATTTATGTGATTTGTATATCAAAGGCTTTGACGATGTGCACGTCATTTTTGAGTCAGGTACGAATTTATCTCATTTATTTGAATGAACTGTTCAAAACTGAGTTGAGTGTTTCCCGCAGCAAGATTAGTGAATCGCAACTTAATGGCGTACTTGGGCATTTCAAGGAAAATTAACATTTGCGTGTATGGACTTAACCTCAACTTGAAGAATATTGTGCCAGATTACCTTAGTTCGATGTCATACCCTCAACTTGGTTAAGGCTATGATAAAAATCTATACCTTTCAATGGAGCAAATAAAACTGTTGTCAAAGACAAAATGAGAGCTGTAGTTAAAATCAATTCTACATAAGTAGAGTTATCTTTTTGAGGCAGTTTTTAAGTTATTAAGCCTATATCAGGTAAATTACCGTACTTTGTCAACTATGACAGGTAACACGAGATTATCCCAGTAATTCATTTTCCAAAGAAAGCTAGCTATATCATATATGGCTGTACCACCATGTCGGCCAGTTCTGCGTGTCGGGTAATTCTGCGCAATGATATGACATTCCTGTAAACACTGGATCACGTGTTCTTTTTGGTCGAATATCCAATTTGTATCAAGAAAGAATGATCATCCTTTCATGAAGGAAGTGATATTAATAAAGTGTACAAAAATATCCCACATTTCTACCCTAATTGCATATGAAAATATGACTTCTAAATGTCAACATGAAGACCCACTCCATGACCGTCTTGAACTTGTAACACAGAAAATCCTATTTACTATGTATCTTTTAGAATCATATAATAAATACATTATATAAAAGATGGAAATGTATACTTTAAAACAAAATTCTTTATAATTTTTGTCCCCATAAATGTTAAGTTGTAAACACATTACATCCTTTTCATCGTTGGTTCTCTTCAACATAAAATGCTGAACTTTACAAATTTTTTTACACGATCAGTTAAGTTTGCTTAGTATCTCCTGCTATTTATTGGCATTGTTACGTTGAATTTTGTAAAACCAGCTATAAACCTGACCTAATCACTCGACTGATGTGCTGATAGAAACAGTGCAAAGTAATGTTATTTCATTTCCATAGCCCGATTAATAAACATTAGATCTTTTCAAAGCTAAGCACAGAAGAGGCCGACATATCGCGAGTTACAAAAACACAGGGGTGGTATCCAGTGTGTCCAAAATTAATATTATTTTGAACAGAATATTCTGGTGACAATTGCCTCTTTTCAAATGGTAAACATTGCAGTATTTTATTTTTGTCAAACGGTCGAATTCGGTATGCGTTTTGCTTCAGTACTGGTGACGGAAACCTTAGGTGCGCAGAAATGCCTGACAGCATTGTACTAAAATAAGCTATGAACACCATATTTTCTGCTATCTGTTTACGTTTTCATATAAGGCAGCAATGTCCTTTTATGGCACATGAAAAAACGAAGCTAAAAACTTAAGTAGTTGAACCGGTCTCACTAAACACCCCAAGACACCTCAAAATACCTAGTGTAAATTTAAACAACAGCAAAAAGCAAACAAAAAACACAAAAACTGCGAATATTTAGCGATTTTTTGTGTAACAGGAAAAGTAGTGAGGTTAGGAGTTGCCAAGGGAAATAACTCCAGTTTTGACGAAGCGTGTTTGGGCACAGTGACGTGAATATTTATCAACATTTATCAATAAGTAGCAATACCATAAATAAGTCGTTAAATAAGTTAAATAAAATGGCATATTTATTGTCTCTAAAATTATTAGTTTATCTCATAAAAATTTTTAACTATTCATCCTTTCCTTTATTTTGTCAATTATTAGCATAGAGCAGAAACAATTCAATTATTCATTTGTTAGTATGTGTTTAGCGTTTATTGGTCCTCTCACTGACAGGTCTTCTTCGCTGACCAGGTTTTCGTGCAGTTCCTCTAGCCTTATTAATTAGGGTATATTTTCCATCTTGTGATTTGATGTACTTTGATTTTTCCGTACGTTTAATGTCCTTGAGGAATTTTGCGAAAATCTCTGTCTTATGCTTTTCGGATTTGCACCTCCAGGCGCTGTCGTGTATATGGTAAATGATTTCTTCTTTTGTTAACTGATAATTCCCGCTGTCATGCAGAGCGCTTCTATAATCCGTGAAACGGAGCTGTGTTAGATCTTGCGCATGTTTTGGTTTCCAATCAACAGAGAGTTTTAGAATGTTATTGATGGACTCTGCGTTGTTATTAGTCCTATTCACACGTTCGTTATTTCTGCGGCTAGGTTCGAAAACGTATTTCTGTAGTCTTGGTTTCAAGTTGTTGGTAAAGTATGGTGCAGATGTCGGATGCTGTTCGTTGATGATTGTTTCCAGATGTTCTGATCGGCTTTCAAAATCGATTTGCGTCTGCGATGCCACCAGTACCAAATATTTGGGCCATTATTATATCACGTTCACCCTTTTCCACCCCAATTTTATTTTGAAGACAGTGCCTCACATTATCCTTCAGATGTTTCGTGCAAACATAGAGTGTAGCTGAGGGGAATACATGTTCTATTGCCTTTGTTATGCCCTTCTCATCATCACTCCCAAATTCCATTATTGTCCGACCAGGTATGTGTGTTTCATTGATTTTCTTTCTTCTTTTAATCAGTCTGTATTTTGGGACGAATCATCCCATAATTTCCACCGAATAAGCTTGTTCACATTCACCCATTATCCGAATCAGCCAGTTACCTAGAGCGGCAAAATTGGGGAGGGGAGGCAAAATTAGTCTTGTTTTTAAAAAAATTTCACATTTGATAGGAACAGTGACGGTACTAATACCCAAAAAATAACGTTTAGATTCAGTCTATACCTATGAGTTACGACATCTGCATTATTTAAGACACCTTCAGACAAAGAAACATTGAACCTTTCCGTCAATATAGCCTTGCACCTTCTAATAACCCTTTTAAAAAATTCAGTTTTCGACCAGCGTTCGTGTAATCCGTATCATGCGATGATATGAAAGATATTTGCGGAAAAGAAATTGAGGCTAATTCAATTGTAAGAGATGAGTTTGTTTAATGTACTGCGGCATCCAGAGCCGTAGAGAGCGATCACGGGTCTTGCGGTAAGAAATACCCGAGCCTCTCCTAGTTCTTGTTCAAACAAAAATTTGCTTGTATAAAATTAAAAAGTGTTGTTTGGCCCGGGCCCCAGGGATATATTCCCATTTGACACCTTGTCGGCCATGGCGGCATCTATGGATATATACCTCATGGCGGCAAACATCTTTAAAAACATGTCCTCTAAATTCGCTATTGCGACAGTCATTTATACAATGACATCATAAGAAGAGAAGCAAATTGACGGAGGGTTGATTACTGTATATGTGGTTACATACAGGAAGAAAAGACCGAAGCAGGTCATTCCGTACCCAAGTCGTTCCGTACCTAAATCGTTTCGTACCCAAAAGAGTCCTTTCGTACCCAAACCAAGGTCGTTTCGTACCCAATGCTATGGTCATTTCGTATCCGAAACAAGAGTCGTTTATTGCACACGTTTAAGTATGGTACAATATAACCACCAATAACAGCCAACAATAGTTGAAATTAACTTCGTTTCGTCTGCTTTCAGCCCATTATTGAAAGATCGCCGAATTTCTAGTTGCTTTGAATGGCTAAACATTTGTAATTGTTTCAGCCATGTTAGTCATTACTGAATAAAACTAATAAAAAGGCAATGTTTGTCGATTTGAACGAATGCAAAATAGAAGACTCATTCAATTATTTAAACCTGTTCAACTTTTTTTTGTTCTTTTTACTTGCAATGTGATTTTTTTTTTTATATCGATCCTGTTATTCATTGAAAATAATATGACTTAATGGAATTTTCCATGCTAGAACAGTCTGGGTTCTCAACAAGATAAGATTTGTTATAAAATTATAATAAGGATGTGGTAAACATCAGATAGGCTATGTATTTTTATGGGGGAATTGCAATAACCATGACCCAGACGCTAAGAAATATGTTTGTTTATATTGATAATGAGAGTATATAATGAATTAATAAAAACAAAACAATGCTAAAAGGGGAGGGGGCAAAATGGTTTGTGGTGTGTTTGATATCATGGAAAATGACAAGAATTTTTTTTCTAAATAAACAGTATCTGACAAAATATAGATAGTTCGATCAAACTTAACACCAAGAAAATTATCTGACATCTTGGTCCTATCACATATTTCCCATGAGTCTAGTTGTTAGGTCGAAACCATTTTTACACGTTTTAAATAAGAGATGCAAAACTTACAGATGTATTTAAGTTTTGGTTTATCTTCCAGATATAGGAGTATGATGTATCATGTATGATATAATCTCTATATACATAAATGTAATATACATGAAACAGTTCCTTGAACCAGTAGTCAAGGCATACAATACTATCAGTAATATTAACATAAATGCAAACAAAAAAAAGTAAAATATTGAACAAGCACACAAAGAAAACAATACATACAAATGGATACACCCGTACTTGTTAAATTATACGTAAATTGGTGCTTCCTAAACATGAATTTAAAAATTTTTAAGACATTTCGAAGGCTTATTGATGCTCCTTTTAAAAATGATCGCTGTCAACCACCTCCCCCCACCACCAAGGGCCAAAAGTCCCAGTGATATATATATATATATATATATATATATATATATAGAGAGAGAGAGAGAGAGAGAGAGAGAGAGAGAGGTGGAAAATTTTTGGGCTAATACATTATTATTTGTTCCATTATTTTATTAATTAACAACCTAGAAGTCTAATAAATAAAGTGTAAGAAAACGGTAAATTTGGTCTTCAACACGTGAATACAAGAGTATATAAATAAATATTTATCCAATATTAATGCTTGATTAATGGAACGAACACGTATTATGTACTTATTATACATTAGTGTGTTTAACTGATGTGACATCGTTAGATTAACTTTCAATGGTACATATGGGACGATTTAAGTGTATTTGAATTAAACGACATGGTGGTTTGTGAGTTACATTTGATAATTAATTGTCTATGTGACTGTACCAATCATTAAATGACCTAGATATTCCAACAGTTCAGATAAATTACATAAGATATATCAAGCAATCTACACAATGCGATTTTCCTTCACAGCGAAGTAAAATAAAGGGAAATCACTCCCGTGGAGTTTGTAACAATCATTGGTCATGTATTCGAGAAACATTTCTCAAAATTTTCGATGGACGATTCGAAATGAAACTTTGTATATTTGTATATAAACAATTTATCACAAAATAAACGAGGGAAGTACAGTGCATTGCCATTTAATGAGGATATTGTTATAAAAAAATATAAAATTAACACGAGTTGATGCAAAAGAGTTCTTTCCCGCAGGTTATCGGAAATGGGTCCTTCAACAAATACTATCAATCATTGATTGTCCATGCGTGTGTTTGCTCTTTTTCTCGCATTCTGAAGCGATTTTGTGAGCTCTGATGTGATTATATGTAATATTGGGGTGTTCTTGGGGTGTTCTGGGGTGTTTAGTGAGACCCGTAGTTGAACTAATATGGCCGACAATCTTAATGAAAATATCGGATAAAGAAGGTAAACGATTCATATTTCTAAAATGACATGTAACAATTCTAGTATTAAATAAGAGGATCATTTAATTTCGTTCGGTATATGTAAGGAACGTATTAAAAAAATTTGTTAGAAGGCTGAAAATGCGCCAGGCTGCTCCGTTGATACACCAAAGTTCGTACCCTGTCAAGGAAGTATAGGTATTAATATTATTACTAAGATTACCCCATATTAAAAAATCTTGGTCTAATCCTCAAACTTAAATAAATTTGCACCGTGTTTTAAATAAACAAAGAAAAATTCTACCTATCCTTGTACCTTTGTCTCCAGGATAGGTATCTTTCCTTGTTAATATTACAAAATCCAGGCCATGTTTTTTTTTTTCGAACAAGTAAAGCGTTCAAGGCATTGATCGATGGGCAGTGCCATTTGTGCTAAGAAACTAAAGCTATCGTTTATAAAATCTTTATGGAACATGGCTCAAAAAGCATTGTTTTTTATTTATTTCTGAATGTACTCTCCCCAAAAAACTCGATTTGATCTAGGTACAAAAATACGGCCAACAAACGCTCAACACGTTCCGCCATTTCTGTTGTTGACGCCTCTTATGCCTAGGGGGCAGAGGCCAGTTTTTATGTACAAATTTAATGCCGCAATCAGTGACCTAGTAAAAAAAATCATAAAAAATCAAATACACAAGTGATGTCAAAAAGGTCCATATTTTTGGATACCTATATTAAAACAAAGCATAAGAATATTATCCATTTGACCAGAGAAGTCAATGGCAGTTCATAGCAGAAGAAGTGTATGCACTCCGACCCCAAATTTATACCTGCAATTTTCATGTCCGAAGGTCATTTTTGACACCATGTGATGCTCACAGTGCAAACACAAGTCCTTTTCCTAAATGACAATTCTGCAAAACACTGTGTACTAAACAGGCTGATGCAAGTGAAAATAGTTGTCATCCAAGCCGTTTTTGTGATATTCTACTTGCCCCAAACCCATGTTTACTGTTATGGGAGGCTAGCTCTTCTTCCTAGCCGACTATTTGTATTTCACTATCAACATACTGCAGAGTAACTATGGAAAGTGTACATGCCTGACATCAATTTCAAGAACAACACAAGCCCAAAACAACTAGTTCACAAATATATTCATATCTTTAATTTATACACAATAATAGCTGAAAAAGTCACACCATAGTCTTAAGTTAAGAAATTTGCCAGGGGCCAATTTACGAAACTGGACCCTGCCACCCTAGTTCTGGCAATATTGGGCTCCAACTTGGAATAGGCCATTTCTCGAGAAATTGAGCACAACAACTTGGAATTCCAAAGTGTTGCCCTCTTTCTCGAGAAATTTCATGGTCGTTGGCTCCAATGTGGAATTGCCATTTCTCGATAAATTGCACGCAACAACTTGAAATTCCAAATTAATCAGTTTGTGTGTGCGTGTGTTCTGTACTTTGGAATTATATAAGTATATGAATAAAGACTCTTTACTTTTGTAAATTATAAGTACTACTCTGTTATCTGATTATTTCTTATTAGTTTTTAAAGATTTATATTTTTTTTAAAAATCTTTTATATTTATTTAATCTGATTTTTCTTTTTCATGGCATTTTTTAAACAACTGTACATTCACTGTTTGAAAAATAATATTTGTACTTGAAATATATGTTTGTAAAAATATTTAATAAAATAATATATTTAAATATTGATTTATTTCTTAATCTTTATTTATTTAGTTTTTAAATTTATTTATTTATGTCTTAATATTATTTCTTTGTATTACATTTGTAATAAGTTTGTTTTAGTGTTGCTGGATAAGACTGAATCAAAACATTTTGTTTGAATGTTGTACAGAACTATTTGCAAAATAGATAGTCAAGATGAAACTTTTTATCTGATGGTAGGGAAATATTTCACAGTAATGAAGGTTACACTTATCTGTTCAATGATATCTTAATGAAATTTTCAGACTTTAGTCCTAAAAGAATAGTTTGAATTTAGGAAAGATCTAATGGGACCATTGCAAATTTTCATCAGTATGAAACCTACTACAAACTGTTGCCTGATGTCCTAAAGAGAGTTGTTTCATGAAAAGTATATCTGGAATGTATTAGAGATCTAAAGGGATTGTTACTATCCCCCAGAGAGTTATATTTCACAGTCATAAAGATTTTATCCAAGTTGTTGCATGATGCCTGCATGCCATTTTTGGAAATTTAATCATTTAAAGACCATTTTAAAGGTAAGAAAGGTATTCAGGGATTTGATTCAGAGAAAGAATATATGGAAGATATTAAAAGGTCTAAAGGGATTTTCAAAATTGTCCTATAGAGTTATATTTCACTGTCATGGGGGTTATTCCACGTTGATTCATTATGCTTTAATGCATTATTGGAATTTAGTCCTAAAAAAGACTGTTTTCAAAGTAAAAGAGGTCTTGATTGGAGTTCTTGCATAAAATGAATGTTTGGAAGATATTTAACTTCTAAAGGTATTTTTACTATTGCCCCACAGACTTATTTTTCACAGTTATGAGGGTTATTTTAAGTTGCTGAACAATGCATGTACACAATGTTTTGAATTTAATAATGTTAAAACCATTGTAAAGATAGGAAAGGTCTTCAAGGGAATTGTTGCAGAAAAAGAAAAAAGAATATTTGGAAGATATTAAAGGTCTAAGGATCTTGTTACTGTTGTCCCACAGAACTTATTGGGGTTATTCCAAGTTGTTGCATGATGCTTGCATGCAACATTTTGGAATTTAGCCCTGGAAAGATTGATTTAAAGGGTAGGAAAAGGCTTGCCAGTTTTAAAAAATTAATCATTTTAAATACTATTGTAAAGCTAGGAAAAGTCTTCAAGGTAGTTGCAGAAAAAGAATATATTTAAGATATTAAACGTCTGTAGGTGTTGTTGCTATTGCCCTATAGAGTTATATTTCTCTATTGAGATTATTCCAAGTTGCTGCATGCCATATTTTGAAATTTAGTCCTAGAAAGACTAACTTAAAGGTAGGAAAGGTCCGAAGGGAGTTTTTGCATAAAATGAATATTTGGAAGATATTAAAAATCTCAAGGCACTGTTACTATTGCCCAGTAGGGTTATATTTCACAGTTATGGGGGTTATTCCAAATTGTTGCATTATGCTTGCATTCCATTTTTGGGAATTTAGCCTTAGAAAGACTGATTTAAATGGAGGAAAGGTCTTGAATGGAGTCTAGGATCAGTAGAGTAATAAATTATGCATGCAGACATACCAAGAAATTGAAATAGAAATTTGTGTTGTTTTAGATATCTTCCTTACATGATTTTACAACAAATGAGTATAACATCTTCATGATAGTAAAATGTATGGCACCTATTATTACAAGGGGTTACAGCTGAGAAATGTCTAAAAGAAATCTTACGATGGATTAAAGGGACTGTCATTTAATATGTGGTACAAATGATAAATCAACCACTATGTGATGATTGTAAGAATTTCATTTGTGTTCTTATTTACGGTTTTATAAATATCAAACAAACAAGAAATCCACATATTAAGAACTAATTCTGTGGTGACAACTGTCCTGCATGATCACCTCAGCCTCAAGATGGGAGATGCCTTCAACACCTGCTATCATGTGTATCAGTACCTTGAAGTTGATTAAGAAATACAAGCTGCTTTAACATATTTTATCAAACTTGAGAAGGTGATCTAAGGTGTCCAAGTGTTTCATGCAATATATATCCATATACATGCCAAGATGTTCTAACAGGACTCTATGGTCTTAATGTCAGTAACAGAAAAGAGTGAAAACCAACAGTTTTGTAAAATTCAAAAAATACTTTATTTCCCTATAATACAAAGCTAAAATTTAAAAAGAACTTACAGTATTGTAAATTAAATACCAAATGGTCCAAACAGCTCTATCACAAGTCTAAAAGTATAGAGTAGTCCAAATAAATTCCATTGGTGTTCCAAATGATTTCCACTCTTGAAAATGCTGATGGACCAACTGCCTGCAATAGCCTTGATATGTATTGATGTGCTAACAGAGTTGATGTATCACAATGTTATATTCCAAAATGTATCTGCATGAATTCAAAATAACCACCAAATAGTCATTTTGTATGAAAGTATCATTTGTGATTCCAGTTAATAATTTAAATAAATAAATCCTCTTAAATAAAACTGAAACAACTTAATTTAAAGATAGGAATTAGGAATTTCTGTTTATTTCTCCCTTATACAAAACATCAGACACAATATGAGGACCTAGATGGGGGTCATCTTAGTGAAAATTTCCATCAAGCTGTAAAAGTTGTTTCAGAATTTTCTAAGGTCAGAATGAAGGCTGTGTCTAGAACTCAAAACCAAGTAAACATGTTTACGCACAAATAATAATAATCTTAATATATAATCTACAACCAAAGACAAAAATTAGCTATGTAATATGTTGTTTATAAAAAAGATATTTGTCTAGTAGACCCAAACTCCTACCCTCAGTTATGGGTAATGGTCAATCACACAATGAAATTAAATATACATAACATATACTCATCTGCAAAAGTCAGCACACAAAACAAATTGAAATATACATAACAGTAAAGTGAGTGATCTCTCTCTCTTCCTCCTCCCTCCCCCAATGCAATATAATGCTTCCAGGTCATGTTACAGTGATTACTGACTTGATTATTCCAGTTCTTGTTACAGTGATTGCTGACTTGATTATTCCAGGCCTTGTTACAGTGACTCGTGATTATTCCAGGCCCTGCCACAGTGAATACAGACTTAATTACTCCTAGTCCTGTTATAATAAATGAAAGTTGTAATATTTTTTCCTGAAGTTGCTACTAGATTTTTTCTGACTTTGAATCCTCTTGGGCACAGTCAAGAAATGGGTATGGACCCCATTTTCCCAATGGTATCGTCATCGATCCATACCGTTTCTGCTCAGTCTGATAGTACAAGCAAATACAAGTAATGATTGCCAAGTGTTATTATGAATTTTTTTTATTATTAGCAGTCTTATTTATCTTTCGATTTTACCTAATAAATCTTACTGGACTTAAACAGATAAGACTACTGAGGGAGATAGTTTTGTTTGCTATTTAGAAGTACTTATGAAAAGTATATATTATTAACATTTTTATTTTTGGCCACCTACATTATATATATATATATATATATATATATATATATATATTCTTCTGTGTCTTCATATGTGCATACTTTATCAATTATCAAGTTTATTTGAATTTTCTCTGATTTGTATTGGTAATTGTAGCAATTGGGTCTGTCAGCTTCCCATAGACTATTCCGTTTCTGATATTTTGTAGATATACAAGGTGATCACTTCAACTGATCCTGAGTCTTTAATTATATATAACTTTTTTTTCTTTCACTTTCATACAATTATAGCTTACATTCTAGAATTAAACTTTCTTTTGTAAACCTGACCATTGTGACAATTAAAACATTAATATTCAGGGAATTCTATTTTTCTTCACTAATTCAACCTCTTGTGTGGATAGATTAATATTATATGTATTAGTTCTGTTTTAGATTATTTTGTTTATTTACATATTTAAATTAATAAATATTTTATATATTTCTTTAATTTTTTACCTGAATGCATTTTCCTCCTTGTTTCAAAATTATGATACAATTCTTTATACATCCTATATCTTTTGACTATTTCTGCTGCTTTAGATTATGAATTAATTAAATCTGGTTTCATTTTTAGACATAATCCAGACTACATGTGTAGTTATCGAATAAGTACAATCAGTGTTGTCCCTGGTTTATTGTTATATTATTAAGAGTTTTGTGTTTCAGCATACACTGTGAATCATTTATTGGTTTCCTGTACATTATCTATACCATAACTGGTAAAGATAACAAGAATGTGTGATTTACTTGCAATTCACACCCATTACAGTGTTATATCATCTTATAGCACATCTAGTCTAGTTAACAAGGAATATGCTGTATTGCTGTAACAACACATCAATCCAAGATGTGAATTACATGGGTAAGGATGTCAAACAAGGATCAAAAATATTCTCCATCATACAGATATTTTGTTGGTTTATTAAAAAGAAAGGTTTGTAAACACGTTAGTGTATAAAACTCTGAAACTGCTGACAACTGTAGGATGTACATCTCATAACAAGTTTTATGAGTGTGATTTAGTCACAATTGTTTTATATTTTCATTTACAGGTTGAAGTTGTCATATGTTATATTAAATATTTCTTATATTGTAAAACTCTTTAAAAGTGGTTCAGTCTGTTGTAAATGAACTTTATGGTTGTTATACTTTCTCTAAGGGAGCAGATGGTATATTAGTGAAGGTATTCAAAATGGTTTAGTTTAGTTGCTACAGCTACCATCAGTAGTCAATTTCAAATGTTGTCATAATTTTTTTCGGTCATTTTTGTTCTCTTTAACCGTGTTACAAACATAGGTCTTGCCTAACATTTCTCTATTTTTGATTTCTAACTTAAAAATGTTCTTTAAACAGCAGCATATTTCATTATGTTCAAATTAAAAATGAATGTTTATGTGATTTGTACTTTTAACGTAGCTTTAACAATTTTTCAGTCATATCACTATGATGTCTGCAGTGCGGCAGTTTATAGTGGTGTCTAGCACAGGTGCATCATGCCACAGACATGTATCTTGGGTATTGTTGAAAGAATTTTTATTCCCTTTGTTTTGGTATATGATTGATGGGTGTAATATAGCTTGGCCTTTTCTTCAGATGTGCATCTATCAAAAACTGCTAGCTCCACATGGTCATTTTCACTTTCTAGACAGCAGAGGTAAATTTAAAAAAAAAATGAGCCAATAACTTTTTATACATTTTACATATATATAATGTAAAAAAGTTATTGGCACATTTTTTTGTTAAATTTACCTCTGATATCCTATAACTCATTCATTGCACTTTCAGAAGCTGTGCGTGTTGCAAATGCAGACAACTTCACCTTACACCTGTCACTGATCTAATTCATAATTTCTGTAGCTTGCCGCTACAAGGGTGCATCTTTTCACAACAGAACACCATAAAACACCGTTGAACATGACATAACACATCAAATTGCACCAATGTTTTCTAATCAGAGCATTTTTAGTAGTTTGGGGTGTAAAATAATGTTACAAATTATGAAAATAGGTCATATTTATACAATTAATCAAACTGATTATTGAGTTTGGTGAAAACTGGCCACTTTGATTGATATTCTGAACAGTGATCAAACACCTCCAGACTTGCTTAAAACACCCCAAGACTCCCAAGAACACTAAAAAAAACCCACTATCCTATGCGCCCTTCTTAAACCTTGAGGAAACAGAAACAGAAATGTGTTTATTATATAGTCTTGTATTTATTTTACAGGAAACTTAATGCTCTGAAGTGATGCCATGGAAACTTTTAACTGTTCCATTTTTAACTGTTCCATTTTTAACTGTTCCATTTTTAACTCTTCCATTTTTAACTTCGGTTCAACACTACAGAAGACAACAGAACATGTTCAAACATGAGAGGCGATAAAACATTTCATACTGAAAGTGATTGTTAAATATATCGTCCATCAGTATCAATACTGATTTGTGGATTGATATATCGGACTAATTTTACCTGTGATAGTGATACCATAAAAACTTGCTATTTGATGTTACAAAGCGTGCAGCAGGTGCCTCCATAATGACAGTGATGTCCTAATCTAAGTTATTTTCATTCGTTCATTTTAGATTTTAAAAAAATATAGTGAACAGAAAGAAAGGTAGATAATTTAGGTTATTTTGCCTTTATTTCCTTAATAGATATAGATATGATTTATAAATTATGGAACTTATAAATAAGGAGATAAATGGATAAATACTTCCAGACAAATAAACTGGAGAATATTATAAAGTCAGAAACAATGTATGAAACAAAGCCTTAAAGAGAATTAATATTTCAAATCCTATAAATATATAAAATAGGAATCTAATGTATAGTATCATGAATATAAATCTAAATCACCATACTATCTATAACCATTTCGATTGATTATATAAAAATAACCGATTTTTGTTTTTACATTTTAAAGCATTATTTCAGATGCCAAATCCCTAAAATTCCTTTTTGTGGGGTGCTATTGGTGGAAATTGATGTGTTCTGTGGTGCTCTGCCGTGTTCCGTGGTTAAAAGACGTGCCACCTCCGTAGCGGAGTGATACTGAGGGAGCATACTTATATGGAACCAGACTACAACTATTTCTGCATTTGGAAGATCTCGGTCAGTTTTTCACTCTCTATTTTGCACGTTCCTTCATATAAACATCGCATTTAAGATAACCATCGCATCTAACAGATCATCAAATGGTTCGCCTCTGCTGGCTTTCGTGAGCAACGCTTAAGCATAAAATAGATACAGCAACTGCAGCAAATTGTAATATTTTTACGATAAATCTCTCTCTATTCCTCTTTCTCAGAGCATGCTTGCAGGGGTCACAGTAAACCACTCCCATATTGTCGAGATCACATCTACTCTGGATGTGACCCCGCAAGAAAGTGTGGTGTGCTGAGCTATTGTCAGTGAGACGTAAACCCCCCCCCCCTTCCCCACTGCAAAGCATGCAGTTTTGAAAATTCACATCAACTGTTGGGTTGTAGATTGGGTTGGGCCGCTTTTAAGGTATTTTGCACACATTTTAGGTTTAGTTGGCTTAGCCACTTTAGAATGCTTTTTCAAAATGCCATTTTTGATCTGTAATAAGACCAAAGTGTTAATTGTCTTGCATAAGGCACTAAACGGCAAATTGGCATCTGGTCTGACCTGGTGTGTGAATCAGGGTTTGGTACTTCTATGTAGGAATCAAGGACTCCAACCATTGAGCTACTAGCTGTTTTATGTCGATTGTTTGTTTCTGATAAATTATTCAGTTGTATCTTGTATCCCAAATATGTATTATTATGTTCACTTTTATGAATTTGTCTATTAAAATGTGTACATGATGCATTATGACATTACTTATGTGTTTCATTGACTCCAAAATAGTTTTATTATAGGCTGCAAGTGCTGTAAATAAGTAGACAATGCGTGCAAGAGAAAGAGAGATAAGAAAGGCAAAGAGTACTTCTGCCCAGTTCTCAGTCATCACTATAAGATGGTAGATGTCACCCTGTAGATGCCGCTAGTGTTCACATACTAAAGTAATCATATGCAAGAATGCCTAATTAATATATGCACATTTACCTCATCAAAGTTGGCTAAATTCACAATGATGCAAGCTTATACATCAACTTTGATCACAATCTGTTCATAATCATAGCCATTAGATTGATTACAGTTGAGTGTAGACAAATTGACCAAAGATGCAAGGCCATACCATAAGCAAGTCTGATGCACGTTATCATTCTCGAATACTTCTGTTATTTTCAGTAGCTGTTATTGCAGTGGATTAATAATGTATGAGGCTAAAAATGTTATTGCACTATTAATGCTAATTGAATAATCTTTCCCCATTTGTTTGCACATTAATAGTACACAGTGTATCTATTTGCAGTGGCAAACAGCCAAGACCTATTATATATTTACTTGCAGTCTTTAATACTTATTTTTGCAAAACAATGTATCTTTACAGTAAGTTATAAATTGAAATAGCAGTTATGCATATACATGTGTTTAGGCTGAAGTTTGCGCTCTATCTTTATGCAGCTCAGTCCATGGCCACAGCAGCAAGCAGTACTGTTTGCAATCTGGTCCAAGTTGGAACTCTGGAACTAGACTATGAAGGTATGTGATTGTAGATAAGTTATATTTGAAATATGATTTTCATTTGCATTTAGTTGGGACTAGCACACAAGACAAGAAGCATGTGATCGATAAGTCCTATGCACTAACCTCATACTTTTACTAACACAGTATCTATAGATGGTGCCTCAGAAACTCCTAAACTTGGTAGGGACAAAACGTATACACAGGCTTGTCATTAGATGTCAAATCTCAAGAGTCATTTGTTTTGAGTAATTAGTTCATTGTGTGGATTGTTCCTTACTCATGGAGCAAACTGATGCTAAAGATTGGAATGATCATCACTTTTGGGTCGTTTCTGAGGCTGAGACAGGAAAGAAATTATACTTCTTCAAGTCATTATAATTAATTAATACAAGCTATTGTACAGTTCATGCATCATATTTTACAAATTGCTTACTCAATCTGGAGCATGTGGACAGAGGGGCAGGGCATTTCCTCTAGTGCATATGAAATCCACTCAGTCTAGTGGAAGACCATCGAAGATTTTATTGCAGTCATAGTGGGCTTTATGGCATCCCTAGCTGATTCTAATGTATTCGCCCCATGAGTCGTCACACCAAATAAATAGATGGGAGAAACTCCAATTACATAAACCTAATCCTGGTGGGGATCAATTTCATACCTTTACATGTACACACTTTACAGTGGTAACATTTCTTGTGGTATTTATCAATTAATTTCTCATACTTTCTCTTATTTCCGTACTATTTCCAAGACTCACTCTAAGGAAATCATTAAATGTAGTAATACATATAACTTGAAAAGAGATTAGAAATCAGCATCATACTGTATCTGACATGAAAGATCAAAAACATTGGAAAATTATGCATGCAAGTCACAATTCTTTCTAAAGTTTTTTCTGTGAGAATAACTTGGCATCATATATTAACATAAAATGGTACTTGAGCTAGGCTACAAATGCTTTTTTTCCTCCACTTTTACACTTAAACTTTGAAAACATTGTTTATGGGAGTACAACATTTTTTTTTTAATACACATAATTGTGCACACTGTATTGACTGTTGTGCTCTATTAGTAGCCATTCATGTTAGGAACAAAGTGACTTCAGTTTAAAACAGTTTCATTCTCACCTGAATCTATTTAACAATCTACATGCATCGCTGTGCACTGGTTGAGGAGTGACCTTCTTTCTTCGAAGTCAGCCACTGCGCTTGCTACTTACTGCAGCTTCCTGCCCTGAGTCAAAACAGTCAGTCAGGACAGTTCCTGCATGTACCACTACTGTTCAATGTCATGTGTTGATGTTTCAAAATGTACATTAAATGTTGAGTGAAAATATTGCAAAAACCACACACCTTAGAATTAAAGAGATGTTAGTTGGTAAAAAACAAATTCGGACTGAGAAATACATTTGATAAGTTCTCATAAATTTTTATTCCATTTTTTATTCAAAATAAGTAAATAGATGAATAGCTGCTTAGCAATTCATTTGTATTTAACAAGAATTTATAAATTAAATGGGCTATTAACCTGCTATTAGTGAGATCTTCCTATTTTGCTATGATCTGTTGTCAAATCTGATCATAATTGACATGTATGAACATAAAGCTTGAGAAATTTAATATATGGAAGGTTGAATGATTGAGGATTACTACAATAATCATCATGAAGGTGAAAGACAGTCACGAATACCTTAGAATTAATATGAACAGTTCAAGATAAACAGGAAATAATAGGAATTTACAACTTTTGAAGCCCAAACCTCATACACCTTCATTTTGGAGTAGTTAACAAAGTTGTACCAGGGATACCTGTTTAAAGCTATAAAAAATATGAAGACACATATAATTTGCAATCAGTGCAATTAAAGATAGATTTTATAGCCATGGCAAACACATGGCTTAGCCATTCTGAGTGATCGACATTATTGAGAGATATGTGTTCAGCTGATGCATAATACCATAAAAGATAAACAAGAGAAGTATAAACAGGAAGAAATTCAACTTAAAGCTAAAACCAAACTGATGTACAAAACTGGAGGCTATTTTTATTGTACAGCTTAAACAGTTGTATCTACTGCAGATACCAATTTCATGACTAAGTTTGCATAATAGTAGGCAGTTTTGGCAGAATTACAAAAGGTGATATGATGGATGTACTGGAGAAATTTATTTTTCCTACCTCTGCACTCTTACTGGTCCACTCTTTTTATATTTGTATATTATTGCTTTTATTTACTAGTCCAAAATTTGTTCATGTGACTTGAACATTTAATTTTGGTTCCCACAGATTCAGCGCCATTTGGGTGACTATGGGCATAATTTCATCAATTTCACAACATTGGACCAATATCTGAACCCTGTATGCGTGTGGATTGAAAGAATGTACTGTACCAAATAAATTGTATCTGCTTTAACTGAAAATAATACATACTCCTACTGAAAATAGTGATTACACGTTTTCATCACATTCCATTTGGTAATATTTCATGTAAACTTGTCAGATGACCAATACCAGTGTTAGGCACATGACTACAGAATGCAGCGTCAAATACTTCGTAGAGTCTGTGTAAAATCAATAGAAATACAGTAAAATTAAACATTTGACCAGTTCCTGTGACAATGTCGCAAGATCATGTATATTTGGGTCACAAGTATTAAACAGGACTAATAGAGGTTGTATTTTGGCTAGTGTTGTGTATATTTCATTGTTAATCAAACAGTTTATAAGTAACTGGAGAAACGAAAAAATAAATCACAGCATTTCTTCCATTTTATATTGTAGTAATAGAGAATGAAACTCGATAATATTTGTGTGATTTCTTTTTCTTTTTGTTTGCTTAAAAATATAACCCCTATCTCTCAGTAAAATTACTATAACTGTATGATTTGTGAAGCTCCTTAATAGTCTCAGCATTCTTGATCTTAGAAATTTATCATTCATCTCTGACAGTACATGTATGTGTGCTTTTAGTGGGCGAGTCTGAATATTAAACAGCATTGTGTTCAACTTAAGGTAAGTTCCATGCAATGTAATGGACATCCACTATTATATAATCACAGTAATGTGACTTTCTAGTTGGTGCCATAAAACTTATCTGTCTTTTATGAGCCATGGCATGGACAACCCATGGCAGTCACTATGTCCAGTTCATGATGGAAACAATTGAAAGGATTAAGGTCCACTGTGGAATCTTGGGAGTTTCCATAAAATGCGATGCATACACTCTATTGACAACTCTGTATACCGTCATCAAAATTGCAATAACTTGTTATCTAGATGACGTTATGTCCTTTTCATTACTTGAGGTCTGTTATACTTAATCAAATCTTCAGTGAAATTCCATGAGCCCTAATGCATCCTGATGTCACAGAGATAAATATTAGGGTATGGTGGGGGTAGGCCTAAAACAGTGGCTGATGACAAAATGTTTAGTTGGATGAAAATGAGAATTACATTCAGCATATCAAATATTTCAATTATTGTTTAAGATGCCCTACATTACACATCAAAATTGGTTCATACGGTTGACTAAAAACTTGCTCAAGAAAAGTGTTTTAATTGCTCATTTATTTGCTGTGATTTAATAAGACTTTCATTGCCAATATTGCTTTCAGTTTTTCTTTCTACTGATAATAAAGTTATGAGAACTTTATGAAAATAATTAATATTTGTGTATTATTTATGAAGTAAAGGACCAAATTCTGATCATGATACTGTCGAGTAGTAGATAATTATTTCATTGTGTTCATGGACTATCAAGTCAAGGAATGAATTGCATTCGGTTGATAACATTTGTTAAACAGCATCAAATATGCAAAAAGTTATATGTTAGGCACTTTAGGTGTCTTTTACTCTTAAGTGATTTGACTGAATGATGGTGCCATAGTTTATCTCCATTTCATTCCTGTATGCAATGTTTTTATAGATTTGAAGCAGATCTATTGGCCACTAAAGCAATTTGTGTACCATTACATAATTCCACCTACCGTATCTAGCTTCTCTAAGTTAATGTGATCCACCCTACTGGTTAGACGTAGAGAAGTAACATTTAGAAGACGGTGTAAGTTTTATTTCACTTTAAAGAATCTGATCCTTGGATGCATACAAAATTTAAACACACTGGAATGTACAAGAATACAGCTTTAGAAAAGTACCAAGAGAGGATGCAAGTGAAATACAGCATGAAAGTGAGCTTTACTGTGCTTCCCATTTCTAAAATCAATCTAATTTTTAAATATTTTTCTCTTTCATTTCTGTAATTGGATACAAATTTTCAAGGTTTGTGTTAAGAATACAGCAGTGGGAAATTGTGACTCACCTGCTTTATCAACACTGTACATAATCCCAAACCTAGTGTAGGAAGTTGATCAAGAAAAATGGGAGTAGTATAAAATTAGGGGTTTTGCCTTTTTGTCCACTTTGGAGTCTTTCCACTGGTCCTTGCCTCAACCCCCATGACATATTTATTTACCTATCTGTCCACAGTGGTAAGACTGTCATAGTTCTATTATAAAGTAATTGCCTATTTTAGTTGCACAATAGGCACAACTTGCCCGGTCTCATCATCATGTGCAGGCGCAATATGCACATGCACTTCTAACCAATTACCTCTTTTTACTGGTACAATGGTCTTGTTTAACCCCGTTTAACTGGTATTATGTTCTTGCATTTACATAAAAAAATATCTGCCTCTCGAATACTTAAATCTCCAACAATTTTGCATTCTGGTGGCCTGGAATTACGATCGTTTGAAAAACACACCGATTAAGCCAGAACCTTTTACATTTAACAATCATCTTTGCCCAAAAACTGTCACTCTAGCAAGTGCATCTTTGATGAATAATAGCTGAGATCTCTTTTGTCCCAATTGAGTCTATGTTGGTGTAAAATATTTGTTTCTGCACATAACCGGCGTGGATACAGAGGAGAATATTGCTTCACCATTGTAGAAACAATCCCAGAGTGGTTTTGTATATGCTATTGTAGTCAACTTTTGGGCACTTGCTTGAGCAATGATTTCAGGCTGGCCTTAAGTTGGAAGTGGTACATCAGGGTGATTCCAAATGTGAATTTCTGTTTAATCCTTTACAAAATTATATGACAGTTTATATGAGGGTTACGTACCCATCAGGACAAATGTTGAGTCCTTTGAACTGAATTTCATCTCCAGTGACAAATGATTTTGGTACTGCATATGTGAAGAAATTTACAGCATGCTCAGACTTAGTGACGTGTGATTTTGATGACAAATGTCCAAGATGTTGCAGATTATTTGTCACGACATATGTTTGACCCCACAAACCTTTACAATCCAGTTGTGATAAACAGGTATGATCCAAACTCACACGCCTTTAAGATGTGACATTTACGTCTATCAGAAAAGCCATTTTCATCAAGAAAAGTTAAAAAAAGTTGACTGCTTACTGAGGTTGCATCAGATGTTTCCTCTCCTTTTTTGATTAATATTCCCATAATTGCACTCCATGAAGTTACTACGCGTGGTGGAGCAGGCACCCTAGTGATTTGATGATCCACATATTGTTTCATCCCACCTTTGCCAGTATCAGCATAGTCTTTGATAAATGCACCTGACATGCTGCTATCTCCTGATTCCACCACTGTCAGTGAGCTCAACCAGATTCTTTGCCACAAAGCCTCCTTTCAACTTGATAATAATATTTTGACTATGTTTGACTTTTTAAGTTTGCCAGTTTGATCTTCAGAAATCACAAGTTCACCTGGACCAACACCAAGAACAATATGACTATTACACGCAGACAGATCAACTTTTAATGTGGAATCGATAAGTGCATGTAGGGTTGGTGAACGCTCCAGTGCATGCATCACTACAATATCAAGTTGACCGCATATGGGGTCATCCAACCACGCTTGTAGTGGCATAGTCGAATGAAACAAAGGTTGTTTACAATACTTAGATAAATAATTAACAACGTCATCTGGTGGTGCAAGTTGGATTGTGATAGTCTACGTGGTTTATGCACACCAAACTTTCTTTGCATGTCCATAGTCAATGGTGGAAATGCCTGCACATGAAAATGGTGAATAAAACTCTTTGATTAGTGGCAACTGAGTTTCAGCAAACATACTCTAGTCATTCATGTACCCCTTTTCTCTTTGTCAGGTCTGTATTGGTTGGACAATGTTGATGAGAGATCTTAAAGTTTTCCACTATCGGATTGTTTGCAGACTTGTCCAAGGACAAATTCATAAACTGTAATGATTCATTGAACTGCAATTGTCGCAGCTGAAACGTAACATTTTTCCATGTTATTGGGGATCATGCTTATCGATGAGTTTGATTCAGTGGCTACTGCTTGCATTATCAAGCAGCCGTTGTACCCATGCAGGCTATGAATATGATAAATTCTCAACTGCAGATCGTATGCGTTGTGTGCAGCAACTCTCTACACACCAGTAATATGGTAGTGGTCACGGACTTTGGAACCGGGACTTGTACTTTCATCATAGAAATGGCTTTACTCTTGATCAGTGGATGGGCTTTGCTCTTTATATTTTTGAAAGCATTTTCACAAATCCAGCAGTGAGCGGCTGTGGAAAACTCACAAATGTTAACACCCAACATAATTATGCGTGCTGGTGAGTGGAGCTGCTGTTGAATTCATTTTGCTGTAACTTCGATCGATCTGAGAAATATCTCAACTGTTTTTAGAGTGTTAACGCTCTGAGTGCTAGCACACAGGGCATGATAAAAGACTGGTGGCTCTGATTTGCCATTGCATTGTACCTCAGCTTAACATAATCCGCGTGGGATTTGTTCAGCGATTTGCTGTTCGATCCTTATCAGACATATTTGTGTCTTTGTTAGCAGAGTTTTCCACTAAAACATACAGGAATAAAAAATCTGCATAGATGATATACGGGACATTAATATTTCGTTGTCCTGCTGTAAATTTGACTGTTTTTGCTCTGGCATGATTGTGCGCTGTGGTTATTCACTGATACCACCACAGTAAAAGTCATGACTGGTGAGCAGTTCTTGAGTGTTAATGATATATATGCATGCAATGTCTGCATGGATATTTCATTCCCTTGTTCTTGCCGTGTCAGTTAAGCAGCCGACCAAGATTTTTTATTCATACTAGTGCAATATGTATTCTGATTCTTTCATTCACTCAGCAACAACAAGTCAGTTTGGGTTTTTCTCTATTGACCATGGGGAGATAATGCTAGCAGATAAATACCTTTGTCATATGTGATTACATTAACATCAATACCTGAGTTAAATGTTTCAGATTTCTTCAGTGTGGCTTTGGTAACCTGCACAGGAGGTGCAATATCACCAAAGTTGAGTTTATCCAGGTGTTGCTGATATATCTGGGGCAAGTCTTGATTGTCATTGACTGGATATAGCGCCGACAAAATTGCCCATTCAAAACAAATGTCATAGTTTTTCACATTGATAACTGACCTTCTCGGAACCCAGGTCAGTTACAATTGAACAGGTATTTATATTCAGCATGATGATTGGGTCATTATGTGAGTGGTAAATTCAGAATTTGTTCTTGCTTTTGTTGTTTCTTTTTAAAACAAAAGTAGCAGTCAACTGGAATATAATTATTGTTTATTGTTTAAATAGTAGAGGATTACATTTCATATTAAAACAGCAAGATAAATTTACACTGTTCAGGACTAAATCAATATGGTGTGCCTCTTGTCAAATCAGTGCATAAGTTTATTCAGATTTCTTTGAATAAAGTAAAAGTGTAGATGTATTGCAAAAAAAGTCAATCAACCTTCTCTAAATGTACAGAGTATGCAAGACTTTTTTTTATTTTATTTTTTTATTGTCCCAAAGATTTGATAGAAATTCAGATCACTTGATTCTTGAAATGGTATGTGATTGTAAATCACGCACAACATCTCAGTCTTTCCATGGATGGTCATCATTAATTGACTATTCAAATGTCAATCAGTAAAATGTTTGTTTTTAAGGACTGGACTATAATTTAAGCTACATCTGTTAAGTGCAATGCGCCAAGTAATTCACGTGGTACAAGCGCACATTTCCCAAGCTGAAATTGACACCTTTTAATGATGCTAACATTTAATAGCAGTGTTTACAATGGTCATTGCCATGATTTCTGCTGAACATCAGTTAAAGACAAGTCTTTATTAGGGAGAGACCATTTAAGTTACTGAAAAAAGATGGGGAGTATATGCTTGAAAACTATTATCTTATTCTGATTTGTGGTATGAAGAAAGAACACTATGCCATTCCTTGCTTTACATGAAACGAATCTATCTTGTGATGAATGAAATAATGAAAGATACCACAATCGGAAATGATAATTTAGCCCCATAAAATTAAATGGCCAGTCCCTTACAGTACATGCAGTAAAAGTTTAACTAGTTGATAGTAGTGTACATGTATATTCAGTCTCATAACGTGATCATTAGTGCTTAAGGACTAAACGCATGGTTCGCATTCAAGTGTAAATTCAGTGTTTTCTTGTTTGTTGTTTGTGTTTTTAAACAGAAGCTGCTGCTATCTGGAATTTAATTGTCAATACACCAGAGGATTACTTTTCACGTTTAAACAGTAGGATAAATTACACTGTTCACGAGAAGCTCAACAAGGTGGGCCTCTCATCAAGTCAGCCCGTAAGCTTTCTAAATGTATGAAGTATACAAGACTTTTAAATTTAATTTCTCTTGTCCATATATATGATCAAAATAAAGATCGCTGATTGGTGAAATAGTATTTCATTGTTAACCAGTCATGATGTCTTGGTCTTTCTACGGGTGGTCTTCACTGATTGACTATTTAAATGCCCATTAGTAATGCCGATCAGCCGCTCCATGGTAGAGATGTCATCGGTGTGCTGGCTGAGGCATGATGGCTATTTGTAAGTATTTGATTTTCATGGAGATATCGTGGAGTGAAAGTGGAGCGGATTAAGTCCATAACTGTGATGCATGGGGTTCAGAAAATGCACGCGAGTTGTACTGTATGCTAACAGGTACAACTACATTGAATCAATCAATAGGGATGTAGGTAGGCAATTTTTCTGATGTATGCTGTCTGGTAATGGGTGGGGGATATGCAAACAATTTAAAACATTTTTTTCTACATTATGCCTTAATCTGTATGCATACCTAGGCTATTGATAAATACCACAAGAAATGCTACCGCTGTACAGTTTATTCAGGTAAAGATATGAAATTGACACTTGCCATGGTTGTTTGTGCGGCATTGGGGTTTCTCTCATCTGTTTGTTTAGTGTGTCTACTCCTGGATTCAATACAACAAAATCAGCAAAGGATACCATAAACCCCAACATGGATGCAAAAAAGTCCATGACTTTAGTTCCATTTGATTCAATGGATTCCATTAGATTTGGGGAAATTTCACCAAATGCAGTGGGCATCCACTATCCATAGTGGACACTTAATGCTTTGTCCATAATCTGCAATATGTGAACTGTAAATGCATGTTATTTTGCATTATTTTGATGCAAGTATACAGTCCTGTGTTTAGTGCATTGTCCTAATCATGTACATAAATACTGATATTTATCACTTTTTTTCCATAGGTGACCAAGCCCCCAACTACAGTGGACTTACTGTGTTGTCCCCATATTTGTTGATGGTGATTGACCAAAGAGAACGTAAGGTCCGTCTTCACTGTGTTCAAGATGGACAGTTACTCGAAACTTACAGACCACAGTCAGATCCAACTGACATATGTGTATGTTACATTATTGGGAATGACATCCATGTGGCAGTGACTCTGTTGAATGCAGCGATTTTAATACTTCGTATTAATTCCATAGACAGAATGATGACATGTATAAGAACACTAGACTTACACCAAATATTTGATCAGTGTCATGGACTAAAGTATTTGAGTGGAAACCTTGCAGTGAGTGGCTTGAAGAGGGACAAGGTATGTTGGGGCACTGTGTCCATTACAGATGGACAAGTAGTGACATTTAATAAAATTTGTTACTATCAGGAGGACGGTGGCTGCATAATATCATTGACTGTTCATCCCAAAGGTGAAGACAAGATTTGTATTGCGTGTGATGCAGGTGGTGCATACTATGGCACCGATAATTATGAGGGTGAAGAATATCCAGCCAGTACTGGAGTATATGGATTTGAAGGTTCAAAAAGGACATTTTTTTATTCTGATGACGATCTCAAAGAACCAAGGTCAATAACTATAGATAAATATGGCTACATTTTTGTGGCCAATGAAGAACCTCCATGTATTCATCATTTGACCGAGAAAGGTCAAATAGTGACTGTCTATAGGGAAGGAATGCCTTCGTCTCCAACAGCCATATTCTGGGAGGAAAATGGAGAACTCTACTTAGCTGTGAAAGAAAACAAAATGATCACAAAATACAAACCTGTGTATTCACATGCACATGGTAAGCCATATTTTTGTATTTTATTGAGGCTAACTTTTACATGACAGGACAAATAAAACCACATACTTCATTTATTGAAAATTTTTAAGATTTCAACTCACAGTTGGAAACCAAGATAAGAAGTTGTGTTAAAATTGTAAATTTTTTTATCAAGACAAACATGTTTACAAGATGTACAATAGACTTATAATCAAAATTAGATGAAGATAAAAATGGAAATAAAAATAAATTAAGATTATTCAGTTTCCGGATTAGGGCTGTTCCATTAAAACATACATGGGACCGGGGGAAGGCAGTTTTGAAATTGGGTAGCCACCCATAGGTGTGATTTAGGCCTTTCAGGACCCACCGATAGAATCGATTTAACAACAAAATCACCCACCGATAGAAGTTCTTTGTTGGGGCGGTGGGATATAATAGGAAAATATTTGACTCATAGGAAGCAAAGTCTAAATATTATTTTATTCAAGATATAGCATAAAAAATGCAATTATGTCAGTGTTTGACACTAACTTTTTTAAATAGGAAACCTGCAGGACTTCCTGCTTTTGAAAAAAGGTGGTCCTTCTGATTGATATAAGGTCCTTTTTGTTTATGGATCTACTTAGTGAAAAACAATGTATAATTTATACAACAAAATAAAACACTCATACAAGGTTGTTATTTTTTCAGTTTACATTAAATTCATCAATTTATATACTTTGTTTTGTAATGCTGACGAATCTTGAGCATGGATTTTATTATCATCATCATCATAATCATGATTGTCATAAGCAGCATCAACATCACTGTCAGACGCACCATCAGTTCCCATTGCAACATTCTTTTTCATCCATTCATTCCCATATCTCTCTGACATAAGGCCCATGATAGCAGGACTGATGGTTTCACTGTCTACAATGGGTACATTTTTTATACCAAAAAAAGAATTTAAACCTAAGAAGAAATACTAAATTATTGAATCAACAGAAATAAATAAACTAGAACGGGTCTAATTTTAAATTGTTTTAATAGCTTACATTATTATAAATGGAATGGATCTTAATTTAAACTTGTGTTTAATAGTTTAAATTCAAAAGTATAAAATGAAACTTTATAACATTTGCCTTTCACTTGAAAGAAAATATACAATTTCTGCCTCTTTGTTAATTGTGTCAGTGGAGCAATCACTAATAACAGAAACAAAATGACTGGAGGAAATGATATGGTCCTGTTCTGACCCTACGATTATGGGCAATAGCCCTGATAAATTTCTGACAATATTTGTCCATCAGGTAGGTACTGCCTATTTCCAAACCTTGTCCAACTCACATAATTTCACATAGTGTATGGGCGTAAATGTTTCTCGAGAAAATGAGCATTTCTAACAATGACACATAGTTTTTCAAAGGCTGCTTTATTGAGCAACATAACAGACTCCTCACTTTCAGAACAGTCAGAGGTTCCCGTTTCAGCTCATGGGTTCTGATTGTACCAATTATAAAGTTGCTGCAGCCAACTACAAATGTTCCCTATAATATTATACGCGAAACAAACTGAAAATGTCATCTTATCCTTCTTCTTGCTGTGGGTTAGCCACGGAACTTCCTGCTTCCACTTATCTTGTAATTTTCTTTCTCTTTTGGTTTTATCATACACACGTATTTAGAGTTTCTTGTCGGGGGGGGGGATCAGCAAATGACACTATAAAAAACCTCCACATTTTTCAAACACGCTAAACCACAAAAAGTCAGTATCCTAAACGCTAGATGCACTTATATGATTAACAAAGTAAGTGCCCAATTGACAATTTATGGCAGGCGCCCAAATGACAATGATAATTTGGATTAAATGGCGCAGGCATGATCTTTGTTTTAACTTCATTTCACTTTTAATTTTTGTCATGTTTGACATGTTTATAATTTAAAGAAAGATTTATATGATCCTATAACATAGGACAGATATATTTTTAATATCCACAGTCTAAACTTGCAGGCACCACAGATCACCGAGCTTTAGGAAAGTGGTGGTCCTTCTGAATATCAGGTGGCTTCAGGCCAGCGGACCTGCGTTAGGCTTTGTTAAGTATGTGCATTTCTGGCTGAGAGTCAAAAACTGGCACATGTGAGTGATGACTGGTGCTTATAAAAGTTGTTAGGGCTATGTAAAGAGTAGTTAACATGCCAAGGTGTATATTGCAAAACCATGACATGCATGCAGGATTGCTACAATATCTACATTCTACTTTACTCGTGTCTTTTTCTGTAACATTTAGCACATCTGAAATGCTATTAACATGGACAGTCACTCCTCTGCCTTAAATGCTGCTCTACAACCACTCTACTCCTGTTAGTAGATGTAAAATGTGATAGACGTCATTCACGTTTTCAACCTCAAACAGTCAGTTAGCCAACCCACCCATAAACATGGTCGCATATTAGACTGGATTCTTTACAGACTTGATGATAATATTCTACAGTCCTCCCTGGTGTCCCACGAACTTTCTTCAGATCACCTCTGCATTATATGCCATCTTGACGTATCAGTCCCTAACCCTCCACCTTTATTCGCTACTAAGAGATACCTCCGTATGATAAACAGAACCAAACTAATGCATGACATCCAAGCAAACCTAACAACTAGCTTACCTACTACAGCAGAACAACTTGATAACTGCCTGCGTTCATTGCTCGACAAACATACCCCAGCAACCAAGTGCAGAGTAGCAGTTCAGAAGTGTTCTCCGTTGTATAGCAGTGTTAGGGACCAGCTTCGCACTGCTAAAAGAGACCGCCGTAAAGCTGAGAGGCTTTGGCTTTCCACCAGACTCACTATTCATAAGCAGATCTATGATGCCGCTAAGAAGAATGTCACAAAAATAGTCCATGCAGCGAAATCAGCCCATTACAGTACTAAGATCACGGAAAGTTCCAGCTGCAAAGAGCTATTTCAGATTACTATCAAACTAATGTCAAGGAACAAATATACACCACTTCCAGCTACCTTTTCTCTAGTCGACCTTCCAGACCTGTTTGCAAATTTCTTCCGTGACAAAGTACAAACCTTCAGAGATAAACTTGACAACACAATTTCAGTTGACTCGTCATCACCATACAGATGCGATACAGAATTTCAGCGGCAACAGTTAGCAACATTTGAACCTGTCTCTATGGATTTAGTACGTACAATCGTGATGAAGAGTGCACCAAAGTCAAGTGAACTTGATCCGATTCCGACGTCACTGCTGCTAGAGTGCTTGGATCCAATATTGCCTTCACTAACTGATGTTATTAATACCTCTCTCTCATTTGGGGAATTCCCATCATTTTACAAAACTGCCATTGTAAAGCCTCTGCTGAAGAAACCAACACTCGACCGTAATGATTTAAAGAACTAGCGCCCAGTTTCTAATCTCCCATTCATGTCAAAAATCTTAGAAAAAGTTGTTCTATCCCAACTTGTATCTCATCTGAATTCAAACAGTCTTTTTAGCAATGTACAGTCTGCATATCGCCCTTGCCACAGAACTGAAACTACTCTTCTGAAAGTAGTCAATGACCTTCTCTCTGCTTTGGGTGGCGGAAAGATTACAGTCCTCACTCTCCTTGACTTGTCTGCAGCATTTGACACTATAGACCATGATATATTACTTCACCATCTCCAGCATGTATTTGGCATTCATGATACGGCCTTACTATGGTTCAAGTCCTACTTGGTCAACAGGACACAAAGCTGTGGTGTTACACAGGGGTGTGTTCTTGGACCTGTTCTCTTCATTCTATACACTCAGCCACTCTCAAGTGTCATAGATCATCATCCAGTGTCTCACCAATTGTATGCTGATGACACCCAGATATACAAATCTAGCCATCCAGCTGAAGTTGAAGCTACCATCCAAGGCGTAGAGAGGTGCATTTCGGATGTGAAATCATGGATGACATGTAACAAGCTGCAGATGAATGATGTTAAAACTGAAGCCATCCTGATTACAACACAAAGACTTCCTCATTCACATCCTTTACCTCAGACAATAAATATCAGCAACACCAACATTAAATTCACACAGTCAGTACGAAACCTTGGTGTCACTCTTGACAGTACTCTCTTCTTGCATCAACATGTCATGAACATATGGAAGGCTGTATATCTTGAGCCGAGACGAATCAGCTCCATTCGCAAGTATCTTTCAGTTGATGCCACTAAAACACTTGTGTGTTCCTTACTACTTTCAAGACTGGACTATTGTAACTCAATTCTGTCTGGTTCGTCTCAATATCTACTTCAGAAACTTCAAAAAGTTCAAAATACAGCTGCTCGGATCATCCTTAGAGTACCACAATCAGAGCACGCCTCTCCCCTGCTCTGTACCCTACACTGGCTATCCATACGATCCAGAATTAAGCACAAAATTTGTTCTCTGTGCTACGTTTCACTGATGGGCTCCAGTCCAACATACCTATCTGACCTCACCCATGTGTACACACCTGCAAGATGCTTACGCTCGTCTTCTGACACTCGTATTCTCATTATTCCCACTATGAAGATGAAATCATATAGACAACGCTCTTTTGCATACCAGGGCCAAGCAACGTGGAACGAATTGCCCACTGCACTTAGACACAAAGACACAGTGATCTCATTCAAGAGCGCTCTTAAAACTCACCTATTTCAACTGCAAGAACAGACTTAAAGACCTAATAATGTACCCTTGCCTTAAATATTTACAGCATATTTTCTGTTTCTACTTTCGTGGTGTTTGTTTTTATTTTTGTAATCATATCATTATATGTTTTTTTTAAAAAAGTTTTTGTCAAATGTTGTAAAGCGCTTAGAGCTTCTAAAGATTAGGCGCTATACAAAGTCCTCATTATTATTATTATTATTATTATTATTATTATTATTATAGACAAGGTCACCATATACAGATCTATTCTACAAAATTATGCATGGTTCTTTATGCCATATTATTTATAGCTGGGAAGTGGTCTAAACAATACTTCAAAACAGCATTCAATTTAACATCTTCATTTCAAAATATATTACCAAAATAATTTCTTACATCATTGTTAAAATGTTGTGTTCCAATTATTAACAGGATAAAAACAATAAATTGTCCAAACTTCACTTAAGGAATTCAAGTTTGTCAAGAATATGAATGACCACTTGCAATTTGAGACCCAGTAAAGTTAACCAACAAACTTTGAACAAAAGATGTTCATGACAACTCCATCTGAAACAAAGCAAACACAAGCAGTGCTGACCCTAATCCTTGTATCTAAATCCACATTTGCCATTTTACGGATCACAAATACAAGTACATGTACCTAGATCATAGCAACAGGCTGATGGCAGCAAATGTGATTTCGAAAACTGAATGTTCTGGATAAATGACATGTTGGTACTTCAGTTACATGTTTGACATTAATATGTACAACAATTACAAATGCTAAATCTGAAATTTCATAAACAATCAATAAATGGCATCTATAAATGGCATAATTTCATCTCTGAACATGTACTTGAGTAATTTGAACTACTGAAACAAAGATAACAGAAATAACAATAGAACCAGGAAACCTTTATTCTTTCAACATTTTTTTATCTTGACAATTTTATGGGATTCATCATTTCTAAATTGAAAGTAAGATCTTTTTAAAACTGGCAAATTTTTCAGGAAATCCCCTTCATACATCATAATGCCTCGGGCTCACAGAGATAGATGCCTGTATACTAAGAAACGAATTGATAAGCACTATTAAAAATTTGAACTATGTGAGATAACCCCTAAGACACACATACTTAAATCCTGAACATAATCAGTCAGTGTTCTGTACTGGTTACTAGTGTTGTAACTATTTTTCATGCTGTGATACCAAAATGTGACCCCACATTTCAGCAGAAGTGAACAAGATATTGAAATATATGACAAATAACACTCTCTTCATTGTAATTTATCTACATGTGACATAACATGTCAATGTACAAGGTGAATGGCTTTTAAAACTATCTGCTGTTGAAGGAAACTGTGTCATCACCTCTGTATTATAAACATGAACCCCTTCACCAATTGGACTGGTAGTGCGATCAGAGTAATACCTACAGTCTTTTGTTGAAATACATACACATACCAATTTTTATTGTAAAATGTTTAACAGGAAATCCTTCAAAATAAAATTTTTGATATTTTGTATAATTTAGTAACGTTACCTAAAGAAAACAACTACTGTTTGACTTTGTACCTGTTGGCTACTTTCTGGATTACTCCATTCTGCATCAAGTACTGAACTCTATTTGGTGGTCTTTTTTTAAGAGCAACTCTTGCATCATTGATGGCAGTTTCTTCCTAGGTAACCTTAAGTTCATCTTTTGTATCTTATTTATCAACATGAATAGAAGCTGGTTTGTAGTAAAGTCATAAATTGGTCCACCACAATGTTGCTTGATATAACAATATTGACACTTTCTAGCATTTCTGTCTGAAAAAAAAAACAACAATAAAATGGCATCTAAGCTATGATAGAAGCAGCAGCTATATTTTGAAACTTTAAAAAAAAAGTCTTTCAAAGGGAAGCACACTCTACTGATCAATAAAAATTTCTAGGAATCTAAGATAAAACCCATTTCTTCTATTTCACTGCTGAGTGCTGAAACTACTTGCTTATTAAGTGATTTAGCACCAGGGCATAGTAATAAAGTGCCTTGCCCATGTTTGGCATTGATTGTGGGGGATAAAGTACTTGTAAGCTCGTGTGTGTGTGTGTGTGTGTGTGTGTGTGTGCACGTGCGTGCGTACCAGAGATATAACAGCTTGGCGCGAGGACATGTCCAGTGATTAAATAAATGCTGCAAGGGATTACCCATTATCAAACTTCTATGGTCAAAAATGGTGCAAAATTTCTATTCAGTTTCTAACAGTAACATTTTGTACTATCTAAAATAAAATAAACTGTATAATAGTTTTATAAAAAAACAATAATAAAAACCTCACACAGCCATTCCATTCCTAACATTAATATAAAAAAAACAACTGACTAACACTATTTTGTCTCATCATCACTGCTGGCCTAATAAGAGTTATTATTCCAGGTGAGGATAAGGGGCTGTCCATTTAGTACATTTGAAAACTGCCATTTTTTACCCCCTCCCCAGTTGCAGGGTGGACTTTTTCTAACCCCTCCTGAGTGTGAATGTATACATTTGCTTCGTACCCCCTTTCAAACACTGTGAGTTTGTCTGCATTTCAGATAAAAAGGGAGTTTCTTTAGTAACATGGTCTCCATATTTGCATGATCAAGTCCCTGTTTTCAAGCAACAGATTTGATCATTCACTGTGTTTGATAATCTCACTAATTCCACACATTTTGGAGTTATATTTTTATTTGTCCATTATTTCTAAAAATATTAAAACTGTACATTGCAAATACTGGATGGAGATGACACAGTTCTGATTGCCATGCATCATCCATCCTGGAAACCAGAAAAGGGCACATGGGCTGATCTAGCTGCTTACAATTAACTTATCAGTTATATATGTACTATTAAAAAAAATACCAGTGAAGACACTTCTCTCCCTTTTTGCACAACTTGTATGGCCATAATCAGACCCACTTAATATGCAACTGCAGTATATGGAATGATTGACTGCCCTCTCATTGGCCAATTGAAAATGATGTACTGCACTTATTTATAACTTATCTTCTTGATGCTTTTCATTTTTAAAATTGGTAAGGGGCTACAAACAAATTGGAAAGTGTGCAAATACTATCAGTTGTTTCTTGTTGGCTATGGCAAATAGGTTTTATTGTAACTTTAAAGTTTTTGTTATTAGGTGTGTATGTACTGCTTGGTCTTATCCCCACCCACACATATTCAAACTTCACCCCCCCTTCCAATGTGTGCATACAAAATGTACAGTACTAAACAAAACAAAGTTTAATCCAAAGCCAACATAAGATTCACACTGAAACTAACACACATGAACTATAAAATTACCACTAGTGCATTCATTATGAAAATTATTCAAGTGAATAAAAATTAGGCATGGAGTGTAAAGCAGCAACTATGTAATGTGCTATGTATATTTTGGAGGTGATATACATAGCAAAAACTGGTGTACTGTCCAAATGTTTATCAACTTGACATGCACATAGCAAAATCTAAACATAAAGTCAACAACGTTTAATTCAACTTGCAACTGTGGTATCATTGTGCTTATATTTTTTTCAGAAAATGAGATGACTGGATGCTAAGCAGAAAGTTGTAATAATCATCTACTTGTATACAAGCCACAACTGACCACATTGTTAATAAATACTTGCATGGTTATGACCACAACCAATGAAAATAAGAACTGTTACCTATTAAAAATCTGAAACCAATGAAAAACTCCTAACACATTTTGACTTAGATTACCAATCGTTACATTTTAATTAGGTATGGACAGTATCGTTTATATGCAGAAATAACTGGAAGATTGGATGAATAATGATCTATTACTAACTAACTCATTGGTTTCAAGATAATTTTCTCATTTTTGTTCTATAACTTTAACTTCCTTTCCATATATTGCCATTTATTACAATAGTTCCGAGATTTCTTTTAAACTGTCACAGTAATTAAACAGAATGCAACTGAATCCATGAAACTAATTCATTGAAATTGTCACATAAGATACTTCATACAAACATACAACAGTAATGCCAATGGTATTATCCTCTGCACTTCTTCCATTGCAACTTTAAAGTGCCATCAATCAGATTTTTCCTCTGAAAACCGTTAAATAGTCAAATTTTGTCAAGCTGTATTCCAAAACATCGGAATTATCTATTGGAACTGTACTTAAGATTGAGTACATGTTGGAGTTAAAATTATCCAACGAAGACTCCGTTACACACAAGCATTCGTTTCTACCCCTTCAATCAATTAACTAACGCGAAATCTGCCCCACGCGGATTCTCTGTGTGTCGGTCATCTTGAGTTAATTGGATGAAGACAAGTACGTGTTACAATGCCAAGGGCTTTTGATCGACCGAAACGAGTCTATGACAACAACGTTCGTAATGATTGAATAAACGGAATTTCACTAGTCTCTTAACACTTTTTGATTAGCTTACTGAAAAAAATAAACAGGACTTACCTCTAAGGCTGTCAATTATTTCTCAAGGCTTTGCTTTCTCAACGAAATACCGACTGTTTACCCTCTCGAAAACATGTTTCACCGCCATAAGTATCACAATACGGCTACATTCGGTTCTTTTCGCAGCGCGCATCGGATCCGACTGATGCAAACCAAGTCTCACGAGACTAAAATTAATGCCACAGAATTTACACTTTAATTTTTTAAGGAGATTTATTTAAATAATCTGCTAGTTATCCTATGATTGAGTAAATAAAGACATAAATTTTCACGTTGTTAGTGATTAGTAAAACTACAAATACAGATCACGTGGTAGGCTTTCCCGACCTATTTATAGCTGACCAATGACAACGTTTTATAGGCTGTTGTCCGTTCGAAGGAAACAGGCTTTTTCTTGACGGGAACAAAAACGGCGTGCTTAACCTAAAATACAAATTTAATGACTGGGTATCTAAAGTGGAAGTTTTTTTTTATTATGTTTAGGTCGCACTTTTAGACAGACCTACAGAACCAGTTATACCAACCACCAATAGAAGCGATTTTATTGAATAAACAACCTGGACAGAAGCAATTTTGAACCAAGACCACCCTGGGATAGATGTTTTTAAAAGTGCCGTCCCCGGGTCCCATGTATATTTTAATGGAACAGCCCTTAGTAAAGAGGACAACTGTACATTAGACAGTAGATGACATTGATGTCAAAAGTAAAGTACATTATAAGGATGTTAAGTTTTGTAATTACCAATTTAAATATGTATATACCTTTGCAAAGGGGGTGTGTTCGTGTGTGTGTGCCCCTCTGTTAATTGATTTGGTGAACATTATCTAGAGGATGACCTCCCTCGATGTTATTGCTCAGTGTGAGCGGATAGATAGAACGTTGACAGAACTGAGCAAGACTATCGAGAGAAATATAACAAATACGAGCCCCCTTATCAATAGAAATAAAATAAATTTAATTAATACATAAAATAAAATTACAAATTTCAATCCGACAGATTTACATTAATGGAATTTAATAGCAGTGTTCAATTTACGGATTCATTCATCATAGTAAATAGTGGTGAAAGAGTACAATGTCCGCGCCCGATTTGCATCACCTAGCATCCTTTCGTTCTTGACTTTGTGTATCCCACATCTATGCGTGTATGCTTGGTCCTTTCTCTGACCTTTTCTATTCTGAACTCTCTATTTGCGGACTTCCCTCCTGGACTGTCCTCGTCGGGTTCTCGGAAGGAATATAGAAAGCTGTTCCCTTATATGACAAGAATATGACTAAAGCTATGTAAGTTCGCCACCAATCTGTATATATAAAATTCTGTTACTTCCATTATTCAGAGACGTAAATAGCTATCCACACTGCATACATTCTGACATAAGATAACCTTAACGATTAATGGTCCTTACAAATTTACTGTATTTGAGGTAAGGTACAATCGTTATCTATCGTAACAAATGACCATTGCAATATACCAAGTCTGACCTTAATTAAACAGTTCATTGTCCTCGCTCCATGGGGCAAATTGATTAAAAATTACCATGCGCTCTGTATACAAACAATGCTGCCATATATATCAGCATACATTACTATACGTCTTCTTTCATTTGACTAGTAAGTTCCGCTCAATAAGATAAATGCTCGATTTCTATTGCATAAGATTCACTAAATTCTAGCTTACAGTAACCATTAACCTGCAAGATCATTTGAACATTACAAAATCATATATAAATATGCAATTATAATTAACTCATGATAACCAGTATCATCCTACAGACAAAGGAAATTACTTCATATAACCATAAGAAATTCTACACATTTGGATATTTGGAATAATTCATAAACCCTATGAAATGCTACACATTTGGATATTTGGAATACATGCAATCTGACGATTCTATCAATGAACTAACAGCTTTAAAATTAAAGAGATAAATTGCATAACAATTCTAACATATCAACAGAGTTCTATGAAATTGAATAAACAGTACATGCATGGATCATAAGCATATCTAACACATTTGCATACAACCAAACAACAAAATATAAAATTACATGGAAGTTAAAACTGCGTACCTTAATGATGTTTCTTTTCCACACAGCCCGTGTGTCCTAGCGCTATAGTCTGTCTTTTCCTTTCAGGACAGCTATCTGGCCTCTTGTTAACGAGGGAAAACTCTATACGTTAGGTTCCCCATGAAGTCGGACCTTTTTGTCTTCTCACAAGGCAAAATCGGACTAAAGAATTTTGAGCCAAGTAGCTACCTTTAAATTCTCAGTATTTCTAAAGTGTACCCCTTAATTTGTACTGACCAATCGAAAGCAACTGTTCCTAAAATTTTCCCGAAAATAATCATGTCTTCATCAGATTTTGACAGCCTAGGATATGATGCAATAAGCTTTCCTTTGAAGATCAATTATTTGACATGCGGTCTTTTACAAACAGATACAGTCGGTAGTTCTAATGTACTCTCTGCCAATATACCGTTACGATGACTGGGTCAATTCCACTGGTCCGTAAATGTAGGCCCTTTTATGTTTCACAGATGAAACAAGGAAAATGTCAACGTGACCTTTCTCAAAGACTTTTCTGGCTTGACTATGATAAAATTTTGATGCACAATTTATTCAGCTTGAAGATTCAGTACTGCTTCAAATTTCGACACATTACAACCTTGATAAATAATGTTCAGGTTAAAGAAATACACATCAGTTCTAGCATTTTAGGTATTAAAGTAAGCCATTATATATTATTTACATTAATAAATTTATGTTTACATCAACATACATCTATTAAGTCCATAAAATATATAAACATTCACATGTGAAAACTGTGTCACCAACTTGTCAATGGTTTGCCAGGTAGTATAAATTTAGATTAATCTCTGGTTGTATCTTTTTATCATTGACATTTGAACAGCCAATGAATGAAGACCACTTGTGTTAAGACAAAGAAGACTCAGTTATATGTATTTCAGTCATATATTTGGACAATACAAAACTTTCAGAAGTCTTGTATATTTAGTACATTTATATGTAGAAAAGGTTAATCAACTTCTTTTCCAATAATATCATGCTTTTTCTTTATTAAAATAAATATGAACAAGCTTGTACACTGACTTGATGAATGGCACGCCCTCTTGTGCTTTTCTTTTAAAGCATAAATTGATCCTATTGTTTACATGGAAATGTAATCATCTGATATATCGACAGTTAAATTCCAAAATGACAACCACTTCTGTTCAAAAGAAAAACAACCATACAAACAGAAAACTGAAGTTACGCTGAAGTGTGAACCACATGCTTAATCCTTAAGCAGTAATGGCACAGTCATGAGTCTGAATATACACAACTTTGAACTAGTTAAATTCTGACTGCATATGTACTATAAGGGGCTGTTCTTTTAATTTATGGGGCTAGAATGTTCTTAACTGATCATCATCAAGATATTTTTTCTCCTCTTAATCATAGTTAAATTTGATTCAGCAGAAAATAAGGAATGGAATAATGTCAATTTTATACAACAAAATATGAAGAAGAGAATTGTTTTAAAGCATTTGCCCCTTCTTGAGAAAATTAATGATCTCTTCCTAATACAGACTTAAGTGGGCTGGTGGGTCTTAACATAAATCAAGGCAGTGACTGTGGGCTGGTAGGTGTTTACAGAAATCAAGGCAGTGACCACTGCCAACAATGTTATTAAAATTATGGTTAGGAAAAAGTATTCTTTTTATCGTATGAAGCCACCTGATTTCGCACTTTGTACTGAACAGTTTCAATTAAGGTCCCACTATTAACTAGAAAGTTTGATAATTGTTTGTAATTAACCTGAATTCAACTTGTTGCTCAAATGATAATAATCGGGAAAAATTGTCAGATCTCAAATGTTTCAAGATTTTAATTTCCAATAAATTTCTGCATGTATTTATTTTTACCGCATGTATTCTATTATTTGCTTATTTTTGTAAACTGCAACTGTAAAAGCAATTTCTTTTATCATTGTAGAAAAATTAGTAAATCATATGGCAATGAGGTGTCAGTAAACTAATTGTAATGTTTATCAATTTATTACAATTATTTTGATGCAGATATTAAAATATGCAGTTTCCCATTTGTATGTCCAGTTGATAGCTTAAAAAAAAAAAAGAAATTGAAATTGAAAAAAAAAATATATATGTAAAAATTAA